>CABHPR010129173.1:460-44292 GCA_902168415.1 Peromyscus melanophrys
TTTGGCTTTTTAATCTTGTTTATGTGGTCCTATTCCAGTTAGTTTTTGTTTTATATTATTGTATTTTTTTGTTATTCTTTAGACACCTGTGGTCTAAAGGAGAGACAGAAAGAGCATGAATTCAAAAGGGAGGGGAGGTGGAGAGGTTCTCAGAGGAACTAGGGGAGGGAAACCATAATAAGAATATATTGTATGAAAAAAATCCATTTTCAATTTAAAAAATATGAAAAAAAAGAAAACACTCATGTGACACTAAAATTCTGTGAGACTTTGAAAGACCAAATGTAGTTTGTTGTAGTCAAAACAGCCATCTGAAGAATTTAAGTGTGCCTTCCATAATGCTTTCAATAAAATGTCCGTATGTATTTATCTGTTTACATATACTTTTGAGGTGGTTAGGAGTGGAGCATCTCAAAAGCACTAGTGGATCAAAGTAGAGAAAGCGCTAATAGGAAAGACATATGAGCCTGGGTGTCAGTACAGAGAGACTCAACCAAAACTGCAAGATTTAAAATAGTTTATAATCACCAGATTCACCATAACTAAATATGACAGAGATGGACCTGAAATAAAACAAGACCTTTGTGGGCACAAAGATACAAAATCAGAGCACGGGAGCTATGGTTTAGGTGCAATGGCTTAGGCACTACAGTTCGGGAGGATGTATTTCATTGCTATGGTTTGGGTGCTATGATCTTCAGCTATGTTAGATGCTATAGTTAAGGTGCTACGTTTTAGATGCGATGGTTTAGGCCCTATGGTTTGAATGCTCTACTTCCTGTTCTGTAACTTTGCTCTATAGCTTGGGCAATATTGTTTAGACATTACGATTTAGGTGCTATGGTTCGATATTATAGTTTAGGCTCTCTGGTTTGGATGCTGCAATTTGGGTGCTAGGGTTTGGGCAATATAGTTTAAACGCTACCACTTGGCTCTATGTTTTAAATGGTATGGCTTAGAGGGTTTTTTGTAACCTGTTGTGGCAGCATTTCTCTTTTCCTTGACAATGTCCTTTCCTGGAATAAGTATTTTTTTTTCTAAACCATAGGCTAATTTCCATGCTTTTGTCTATATATTATTGAATATGATACTCTTCACTACATTTCATATAGTTACAAAAGAGTTTAAAATATTTTCTCTGCGTGTGTGTGTGTGTGTGTGTGTGTGTGTGTGTGTAAATTTTACATAATTTATATTTTTAAATGAATTTGCCTTGTATTCTGTGACTTTAGGTGCTGTGGTGATTGGATAGTTTAATTAATAAGCAAAACTCATTATTTATTGACATAATGGATTCTAAGAAGGCTTAATCTAGTCATATTTTTATGGTGCTGTTGTCATTTTTATGTGTATTTGCTTTTTATTATCTAATACCTCATTATGTATTATTCTTTGAAATGTATTTCTTCTTTGAAATTTTTATACATATATACATTGTTTCTTGATCGTATCAACCCCTTACTCTCTTTCTCTCTTATCTTTCCTTCATAAAAATCCCACTGAGTCTAATTGGTGCTGCCCATATATGGGGTTATCCAGTGCAGATGGAAATCTACAGTAGTCCCTCCCCAGAGAAGACTGACTCTCTTCCTCTGAGCAGCCTCAACTGTCAAGATCTCCTTAGCTACAGTAGACACTTATGAACCCTTCCTTTATCCATGCTGGAGGGTTGACTGGTGGTCTGTGATGGTCTTGTGCATGCAACCAGAACTGTTAATAGTTCATGGGTGCTATTTCCTGACATGTCCAGAAGACATTCTTCATCATTTTAATATATTTAAATACTTGTATTTATCTTACTAATATTGATTTGAGTTCTTTGTACAACAATTAAGAAATTATAAACAATACTTTTGTTTACTGTATGATTAAAAAATGAAAAATTATTATTTTATCTCTATAGGATAAATCATTATTATGTTATTGTCTTTATCTCCTAAGCCTTCAATTGCTTTCTGGCTTCATACAAGTAATGTTGGACATTTGATTAACATTATATGGATTTTTTTTAATTACAGCATTGAAATATTTTCTGGAAATATAATGACCATATTAAAAATAAACAAAATCTTAGCATAATAAACTTTTGGTTTTACTACTCACTTGGAAGCCTGTGCAGAGAATTCCTGAGTCACAAACTCTATTGTTATCATATTTATTTACTTATCTATCTATCCATCTATCTATTTTTTAATTTTGTGTACACATTTGTTCTTTTCCCATTCTGATTTTAGAAGAGTTACTGGGGAAGACAGAGTCAATTTTCTTTGGGACTGTGGCCACTGATAAGTTGCATGTTTCAGGGGATGGCCCTCTACCCGTGCTCATAAAAGCAGTGTTAATTGGACTTAGTGTGTTATAAAAATGAACATGGGGTGTCTGGAAGAAGTTGGAGAGTGATAATAGGGAATGAGAATGTTTAAAGTATGTTGTATACATGCATAAAATTACAAAAGAACAAATTAAAATATATTTTAAAAAGATCTATATTTTATAAAACTTTTATCAACTTAGAATTTGGATGATGCATTTTCCTAACTGGGGTAGTAATTTTTTTCCATTCTTCCTCTTTCTTTGCTATTGTAATGAGAAATTTTAAGCAGAAAGGAATGATCATGGGCCAGGTCAATCGCATGAGCTTGGAGTAGCTCAAAAGAGACTTCTGATTTGCTGCCTGATGTGGTTGTAATGTGCTAGTGTTATCTCTTGTCAGGAACTCATCCTCCTGAGGGCAGTCAACTCTCCTAGCTATTGGAGATTCACAGTAGCAAGCATGCACTCTAACGCTGACTAACTGTCTAGGTTAAAGAGTCTTGTTTGCCCTCTACAGTGTAAGAGTTATGTTTACATCTGTTTAGGGTCAGGTAAATCCAACTGTGTCTCCACAGTTTCTGGAGATGAAAGGTGGCTGTAAAATGAGGTAAAGTTTCCTCAATATCTGAAAGCATACTGAAAATTTATATTGTTATAGTTTGGTACATCATGTTGTCTACCACTATAAAGGACGGGTAATAAAACGAAAAGATATTTAAAGATCAAACACAATAAATCATCTCTACTATAACTGTGAGGTATATAGCAATACAATTTCTTAATATTAGATTGTTAGAAAATAACATTTATTAATTATCAAGTGTGTGTGAAATATTACCAAAATAATTAATTAGATCAAAGTAACCACTTATCATTTATTCCATAAATAATGCATGTTATTTACTGGCACAAAACTATATAATAGCACTAATTAGTGTTTCTGAGCATATTTAAAGAGAAAATAGAGTCTTTCTTTATTATCTATGGGAATTGGTTCTAGGGTCCCTGCAGAAGATAAAATCTGTGGATCCTCAAGTCCCTTATGAAAATGGCCTACTATCCTCACATACACACCACACATCCTTATGTATATTTTAAATGACCTCTGGATTACTGGTAATACCTAATGCAATCTAAATACTATGTACATGGTTGTTTAAATGCATTGTTCAGGAACTAAAGACAAGAAAAATGTCTGGACATGTTCAAAACAGATGTAACATTTTCTGACTATTTTTATACAGCTTGATTAAACCCACAGATATAGTATTCATGGGTATACAGGAAAATAATGCTAGCATTTCTAAATAGAGAACCAAGTGCTTTAATTAGAAGGCACTGAAATTTCCCCCATGCACTTCCTTTTTGACCTTTAAAGTTAGTTTAGTGACATTTATAAATGAAAAATATTTACAGTGTAGGAACAAAAATGTCTGTTGTTGACAAGAACAATCATTATCAACAGAGAATTTAATCCTCATTACAAAAATACAATCATTGTAAATGTAAAAATTTCCAAAGACTGAAACACTAGGTCATGGCTTTTGTTTTATGCTTTTCAATTATACTGTTTCAAACTCTATTTCTTTCTCTTTTTTTGTGGTTTTTCGAGACAGGGTTTCTCTGTGTAGCTTTGCACCTTTCCTGGAACTCACTTTGGAGACCAGGCTGGCCTTGAACTCACGGAGATCTGTCTGCCTCTGCCTTCTGAGTGCTGGGATTAAAGGCGTGCACCACCACCGCCCGGCTCTCAAACTCTATTTCTTAATTAAAAATTAGAACAAACTCTTGAATACTTGCACAAAATATAAGAATATACCTACAAAGTGAAATTTGATCATCTTTGTTCTCCATACACATCTGTAATCTCAATCTGCACATCACCTTCAAAATAACCTTCTGATGCAAGAACTTCAAATATGTGCTTTAAAAGCTGTTATCTTCATGGTCATCTAAATTGAAACAACAAAACTGCCATCATCTCCTCTTAATTCCACCATCACTACAAAAATAGCCGGTAAAACCATGACATAGGACACAGGTTTGTTTCTGACTCTATATACTATACTCATGCTCTCCCTTCCAAATGAGTGTTCTATTCCAATGATCATCAATTGTTAAAATTTCACTTGAACCCCAAAGGCCACATTAAAAGTTATGCTTATTAATCCTCTCCTGGTTCCTTTGGTTCACTGCAGTCATAAACCCACCTTATATAATAGATATTTATATGCATAATTCATCAGTTCCTAAAGCCCTTAAGGGCTGATCTTCCACATATATATCTTCTGTAGTACTTAGCACAAAGCCTATCTTACAGTTAGTCGGTTGTTTTCTAATTCTGTTGCCTCAAGTTAGAGCATAAAATCTTAGTACAAGGGCATGTTATTAGTTAAACATCAGAGTTGACAGTCCTCTAAACCTGTTACTTCCCAAAAAGCACAAGTAGCTGCTGTTAGAATTCACTTTTTCAGAACTTTAGAAAACAGTCATAGCAACCATAGGGCTCATAGCAACCCAGTCAATGTTGAATTAACGAAGAGGCAAAATACAATCAATAAGAAAAAAATTGTGGCATTATTACTAGGCCTTATCCAACCCCCATCCTGAAGACCACAATCCTCTTTCTAAAGAGGAATTATACTATCTGAGAAGAGCCAGGTTAATCAAAAAATCTTTGTGTTTGTTTGTTCTAACCTCTTTGTGAGCTGTTCAAAGACTGACACAATGCACTTTTGTCTCATCTATCCTGGATACCACTTAGGAGAGAGAATCATCAAGTATTGATCAATACACACATCGGTAAGAGAGTGAAAGTACAAACTATGGAGTGGAGGAAAATACTGCTAAGAATACATCTGTTAAGAATTGATATGGTTATATCCAGCATATAAATACAGAGCATACAAGAAATTTTAACAACTCAAGAATGAAAAGACAATTCAAGATCTGAGAAATGGACTTAGTGATAGCTAATGTTCTGTGTTGGTTCAACTGTGTTGTGGGATGTTCAGACAGTAGTAATAAAGCACCATTTAAGGGTGTTTCAGGAAGCGATGAACATCTTAATGAGTAGGCTTAAACTTATTATTCAGGTGGGCATCATCCAATCTGTTGAGGATCGAGGTAGGTATAACAAAAAGGAAACAAGGGTGAATGTGCACTCTACTTCAGCTAGATACCAGTGTTCTCAGTTGTCCAGATCTGGGTTTGGTCTAGAGTGGTGCCACCATCTTTCTTGTGCCCGAATCTTGCAGTGCTTAGATCATGGAACAACTCTGCCTCCATGGATGTGTGAATAAATTCATTATAATAAATGTCTTTTTAAATATGTCTACATATCTTATACAGGTCTGCTTTATGATTAAAACCAATTAACTATTGTATATTCTTCAAAAGAGGACATGCAAGTATGTAAGAAGAACATGAACAGATGTTTAACACCATTAGTAATTAGGAAAATGCAATTAAAAATGTGGTACTCACTTTACGTCCTCTGGGATGACTTAACAAAACACAAGGGGGGAAATCCGTGCATTGGAATGGAATCTTGGTACTATGGTGGTAGGAATGTGAAGTAATGTGACCCACCATGAGAAACTCCTCCCAGGATCTCAAAGCATTAAACACATGCACAAAGTATCAGTGGACATACTCTTTGAATTCCTGCCTTCAAATATTTTACATATATCTCTAAAAGTGGGATTGCTTTATTATATGCCATCTATGTTTAACTTTTAGAGGCAAAGAATTTGTGCTCATGAAAGAATTTTGATGAGGTGAATGTACTGAAAATCAAACAATGAAAATGGTTAAATTGACAAATTTATGCTTCTTAGATTTGCCTATGATGAAAATATAATGCATTGATCCTATATCCAAGTAGGATTAGACACACAATTAGAACTGGACATATATAACTTCTGAGATCTTGGGGAGTTCAGTTTCAAATTCATGAATATTTTATAAACAACTAGCTCTTTCAGAATTGTTTCATATATATCAGTTATTCAATGTGAATGTAGCAAAAATAATTAGTAAAACACAGTTGTGCACTGATGACACTCCACACTGACTGAACGTGTTCTCAAGATATCCTTAGAATAGCAACAACTTAATTTTGCTTAAAATATCTAATTTATATTTTTAAAAAATTATTAAATAATGCCTAAGGATAATAGAATATATTAGCTTCAAGAAATAGTACTTATGTTCATCATTAGGTAGCTGACTGGGGTCACTATCAACTGATTAAATTCAAATTTAAATGAAAACTGGAGCATATGCTGATTTCTAATATATATACACTACATTCTCTATCATCAAAAACAACCTAATTACTTTCTTGGATATCAAAACAAGTGTGACATTAATATGATTAGTTTAGGAAAACGGTAGTCATGCTTAATGAAAATTAGGTCAGTTCTGTCAGTATTATGAGAAAAGGAGTTAATTATGTGAACGGAATGGGTAAATGTACTTCTACATATATTAATTCAGCACACATGTCTTTGAATAATCACCCCTGTGTGATGAACTTATTCATGGTATGTGAAATGTCTGTGCTCATTCTCATTCTACAACATATTCCACTGAAGTGAGGTTTTAATTATTCCTGCAGTAGATGCCTACACATCCTCTGTCTAGCTAGCTCACCCAGCCATAAATCGTGTAAAACAGCAGCAGTTGCTGGACCATATTTTACTCCAGGTATGTCTGAATATTTGGTCATAGGTTGAGACACTATCTACAGTGCCATCTAGCGGTGGGGCAGTTGGAATATGTTCAAATCAGGAACACAAAATCCTTACAAACTCAATTGGCATCCTTATACAAAAGACCTAATGAAAGTTTACACCCATTCCACCATGTGAGCCCTGGGCCATCTCAAAAGCAGAGAGTGCGCATGTAGTGTTTTCCCATCTGCTGGCTCCTCACTCTGAATCTTGTTCTAACATTTGAGGAAATAAGGAGCCTGTTTGGGTCTGGTACTTTACAGTGTTTTGTTAAATAGTCCAAACAGACTGCAGCAATAATAACAAATGTTAAACTCAGCTACTTCTTCCACATTTTATCCAAAATCAATTCAATTCTGCTTTGATATTTGACCTCAGGTGGTCAGGCCTTAGTGAGTGTCTTAGTCTTTCTGAACAGCTGAAACAAATTACCTGAGTGGGGTAGTCTGTACAGAGAAATCTGCTTTTAATATTACTAGGAGCTTCTCTTAGAACTATGGCAATGTGTCCAAAGTCAAATGTCCCAGTAACACTTGGTGGTGGCAAGATTTAAGTTTAGATTTCAACCTCCAACTTCAGGTTTCCTATCACTTACAGAAAAGAACTGCAATGAAAAGGTCAGTAACATTGCACAAGGATTCGGTCTTCCAACTCTGAGTCAGGTGAAACAGTTACTATTAGCAGAATCCTGCTACTACAGACTTACGAAATATATGAGCAGCTCCATAGGATACATTGAACATTGGAAAAGTGTACTACCTTTATAATTGAAATACATTAATATGATTTTTCAAAACACACAGAAATCTCTAATTTTTTTTTTTTTTTTTTTTGGTTTTTCAAGACAGGGTTTCTCTGTGTAGCTTTGCACCTTTCCTGGAACCCACTCTGTAGCCTGGCCTGACCTTGAACTCACAGAGATCTGCCTGCCTCTGCCTGCCGAGTGCTAGGATTAAAGGCATGCGCCACCACTGCCTGGCATCTAAAAATTCTATTTCTGAAATGTTCAGACTAGCCGGGCAGTGGTGACACACATCTTTAATCCCACACTCAGGAGGCAGAGGCAGGTGGATCTCTGAATTTGAAGCCAGTACCGACTATGGAATTAGTTCCAGGACAGCCAAGGCTGCACAGAGAAATCCTAAATAGACATATAAATAAATAAAATGCTGAGAATCACTTATTGGGAAAACATAAATGAAACCACTCTGAGACATCACAGAAAGTGGAAGGAAGTCTATAATCAAGGAGTCAGTGTGTGGGGAAGGCCCAGGCCCTGCTTCCAAGGCCTCTATCTTCACAGGCCAGGTAGGATATGAAGAGAAACAGGCCCACTGCTATGTGAAGTCCCTTTTATAAATGCTCTAATGTACATGTAAGGGAGGAGCCCTCATGACTTAATCTATCAATTGCTATTACCAAAAGAACTATAGTTAAGTGATGATAAAAGCATGAAAAATGGGGGAAGAAGATCATTGCACAATGTTTGAAGGAATGTAAAATAGTGCAACCATTATGGACAACACTACCAAGATTCCTTAAATATTAACATTAGAAGTGCCATGTCATCTAGCAATCCTATTAGCATTGCACATAGTCATAGGAAACAGCGTAAGTATTTTAGAGACATCTGCTCTCCCTTGCTTACTTTAGCACTATTCATAGCAACCAAGAAATAGGAACAACAAAGATGCCCAACAGCTGGAAAGTGGATAAAGAAGATGTAATATGCAACTATGCTATTCAGATACACAAAATCACGTGTGTGTGTGTGTGTGTGTGTGTGTGTGTGTGTGTGTGCGCTGCAGTAGTGAGCACTACAGACAATAATTAGATCCTGTCATTTGAGACAGTATAGTTGAACCTGAAGACCACTATGTTCACTGAGATGAGCCAGGCCTTAGAAACACAAGTGTCATATGATCTGACTCATGGGAGACTGTAAAAATCATGTGAGGTTGAAAATAGAATAGCTATCAAAGGTTTGAGAGAATAAGATGATGAGGTAGAGGAGATGGAGAAAGATTAATCAATGGACACTCGGTTATAGTTTAAACAGGAGTAAGATTCTGGTGTAGATGAAGAAATTAATATTTTCAAATGCCAGAACTAAATATTTCACCATAAAGAAATGACGAACCTTTGAGGAGATACTTTTATGGTTAATTTGACTTAAACCTGAAATATCATGTGTACTGAGCCATCATATAATATCTCATTCATTTGCATACTGTGTTTTTTTTATCATTTTAAGACATATTAAATTTAACAAAGTTAAAGAATACCTCATAGTCTTTAATGGGTAAAATTCAGTGTGACAGGAAACCAGTTTCCTAATCGAAATCTAAGCAAAGGCACTAGCTGTCACCACTTTGTATAAGCTCAGGTATAGGAAGGAGGTTCTGTTGCTGGCCATCACCGTGTCAAGTGAAACATTTCAGACTTTGTTACATATATTCTCTCTTACGTAAAATTTAGATAAAAAAGACACAAAAGTAGGAATGTGACTACTGAAATGTTTTGAAGGAAGCACAATCCTGCTGCATCCCTTCCATCATCAGCAATACTAGAAGCCTTCTAAGTGGCTGAGAATCACAGCATGCACAGCGACTATGTAGACAGCCTCAAGATGTAAAAGGATGTGCAGAAAACCTGTGAGCAGCTATGATGCTGCAAGATAAAGGTAGGCTAAAAGTAGATGCTATTTAACATTGATTTTAGAATTACAGCAAGAAGTGCTTTTCTTACTTACCCTTGGAGTAGCTGCATTTGTATAGGAATACTTTATTGCTTCATAAATTATTTCATGTGGGGTCTGAAGATGTTTCTCTCTTGTTCTCTCTTTGTTTTGCATATTCGCCTTTAAAACCTGACTCTTGCATTTGAAAGGGTTTACTGAGCAAAATTCAAAGTGACAGAAAACCAATTCCTCAGTGGCTGTCTAAGCAGAGGCAGCAGAGGTCCCCAGTGCTCTCATGGGAGTTCCACAGGAAGAAGCTGCTGATGGTGGCCACCATTGCGCACATTATTATGTGTCATTATGAAGAAATAAGCCAAACTCATAAAATCAAATATTGCATGTTCCTCTCGCATATGAAATCCAGACTTAGAAAAACATGAAGAGAGAAAGGCGACTATCTGTGAACACAGAGAGGACCAGTTGGATCAGGCAGTGGAGACAAGAGTGTGGAATGAATGGCGGGGAGGGTCGGAGTATTGTATATGTTCAACGTACCTGGTATACATGTGTAAGAATGTCATAACGAAGCTCATTAATTTCTGCAATGAAAAGTGTAAACTATCAGAAGATTCTGAAGGGTGGTTTTGTCAGATACATTTTCAGTTGAAATAGTATCAGGTCCCAGTAGTCTTCACATGGTCTTTCAGGAGAATGTAAATTAGGATAGTGATGTCAGATATGTTGAGCATAACAAGTTCTAATGTAAAAGTTTTTAAAAAATGGAAGTAAAGAAGACAAGTTAAATTTACAAGCAAAAGGGTGGTAACTGGAGTGAAGTTATTCAAAAGTTGAGCTAGTACCTTGAATCTCCTGCTGTGTCTAGTTAAACTCCAGCATCCAGAGCTCAATTGTTGGAGTCTCTCAGAGAGTCCTATGACCTGCAAGAGCTGAAGCAGCTTGGGGCCAGAAAGAAGCAGAAGAAATAGCTGTTTGGCCTTGAGTCTTATCTTCTCCACACGCTTCCTTTGATGGATAGATCAGAAGTGCCTAGGAGAGGCCCCATGCCACAGTAGTCAAGAAGAAATATCCAGGCAGTGTCCTCAGAGGCATACTCAGAAGAAAGAGAAAGAGTAACCAAGTAGCTACCTACCAATTCACTAGTGAAATTCATTTAAACACGGTCAGGTCTAAAACATGCATTGCTATTTTCCCAACATGTTTATTTCTCTAATTATTAAAGATTTAAGTGTGTACTATAAAAGATTTTTAAAATATGCAAAGATGCATCAAAGAAAGTGAGACTCACTGTTAATCATGGGGCTCAAAAATAATTATGTTTAACATTTGGAAGATTTAAGAAAATGATTCCTTCCTTCTGTATTTTTCTCTCAGCTTTGCTTATATTAATATTTAAAGGGATTATGGTGCACGAAAACTTGCTTCTGTTTTACTATCTAGTTTAATATCAGGATCATCATTCATGATACATGTGTACATGTTTGGCTCTTTAATTAGTGACATTTTGGTCTTCTATGTTAAGTTGGGATTTAAACATGTTCATTTTTCCATCTAAATACTTGCTAGCTGCTTAAACGTGTTTTAATTATTGTAGAGTTAAATACATTTTAGTTGCTCAACATACTGCATATTTTTTATGTGAAGTCAGTCAATCTTTTTTGCTCTCCATTATGGAATCATTTTTGCCATATTTATATATTTTGTTTTTCTGTAAATGTTTCTTGATTTTTTAACCAAATGACAAAAAAGTTTTGAGGTTTGTCCCCATAGTTGGGATGATAATATCCAGCTGACTTTAAATGGTGTAAACCTGGTTTCATCAACAAAGACAGTTCCAAATTGTCCTGATTTTCCCCACATTTCCGCTATTACCTGCTTGTAAGTTATTTTGCTTCTGAATCAGGAATATTCTGGATTTGATCTACGCTTTTGGGAAAATTTAAAGATGTATGAATATTTTTTCCCACAAGCAAGTCTTTTACTAAATTAATCCTATTTAACTTTTTCTTCATCAATAATGGTGTATTATCCAGTTGCTGTAAGTGCATGTAACATCAAATTTAGCAACTGAACTACTTTAAACAAATAGTGGATAGTGCTAAGTACATTCACATTGTCCAAACGTATGTAGGAACTCTTTGTAGCTTGCATAGCCCAGCATAGCCTCCCTCATGCCATCATTAAATAAAACTTCACATTCCCTCTTTCCTATAGTTTATGTCAATCTACTTTGTTTTCATCAATTTGACTACTGATAGTAACTCATGACCTAGAACCATGCACCATTTAACTGTTAGTAAATGGATCTTTTCAGGCAGATCCTATCATCAAATAATATCAATGCTGTAGCATGTGTCAGAATTTTTTCTTCTACAAATCTGAATCATATTCCATTGAATGAATGTACTATATGTTTATGATATCATCTGTTAATGTGTACATGGGTTATACATTTTTGGTTATGTGAATAATGTTGAAATGACTGTGGATGCAAAGATACCGCTCTGAAACTTTACTTTAAATTCTCTTAGGTGCATACCCAGAAGTTGAATTGCTAGATCAAATCAATTGTTTTCAAAAAGTCAGTCACACTATATTATATTCTTTTTAAGAGTAGAAAATGGTCTTAATTTCCAAACATCCTTCATCCTTCTTTTTCAGGCAATGGCCATCTAAACTGGTAAAAAGTGATAGCTAAGTGTAGATTGGACTGCAATTTCCTGTTGATAAATGACAGTTTAATGTTTTTGTTGGCTGTGTATCTCGTATGGAGAAATGTCTATCCCGGTTCTTTGCCCACATTTGAAGTGACTGCTTCCTGATGTTTTTGTTGGTTCTCACAGAAGTTATACCCTCATACAAGTTCTTCAGACATTTCAAATATAAACACCTATTAGACAAACATTTTGAATATATTTTCTCCAAATAAGCAGTATTTTTCCCAGTACTTTTTTTCAGATAGTGATAAATAAAATAATCAGCTTCTTGAAATTTTATCTTTATCTACACTTATTTCTCATTTGCTAGCCCAGATATTTATAAATTATGTCAGTAACTTGACTCAGAATACCATCATGCCTATATGCTCATATAGATGGGAATAAGTGTGTATTCAAGTATATATAAATATATGCACATATATGTTTATAAGTTACTATATTGTGTGTAGATGTAACCAACTGCCTTATTAAATAAGAGACACAGAGCCAATGTAAAGATGAAAGCCAAAGAGGTCAGAGCTAAGAGTCTTACCCGCTTTCCGCCAGCTAGCCTCTCCCGCCAAGAGACCTCTCCGAAAAGGACTACTTCCTGTGCGTTTGACTTTAAATAAGAGTTCTGTTCTGCCTTCTCATTGGTTGTAAACCCAACTATGTGAGTGCCTCGTCACTGCCTCTCTGTACAGACCTCCAAGTCTTCTATGGTTGGTATTGAGATTAAGGGCGTGTGTCTCCAATGCTGGCTGTATCCTTGAACACACAGAGATCTACCTAGTTTAGCCTGCCGAGTGCTGGGATTAAAGGCGTGCACCCACCACCGCCCTGGCTTTCGCTATGGCTTGCTAATAGCTCTGACCCCTAGGCAACTTTATTTATTAACATACAAATAAAATCACATTTCAGTACAAATAGAATACCACTATAATTGTGTAATATGTTATAAAAATAAACTTGAGAGGAAAATGTTGCCAGAGTGGATAGCAATGTGAAGAACCCCCAACTCTCTCCCAAGCAAACCAGTCATAAGTGAAGAGAATTACTAATGCCTAAGGTAAACCATTTAAAGTCACTGGAAGTTGTACAAAGGAACTGACCCAAATGAAGAACAGTTATTTAAGAAAATACATTGAATTTAATTAAGAAAAGTGAGAGGCTACAGTATTTGTGTTAAAATTTGATTCTAAAATCCTCAGGAGAAGTGTAGTAGTAATCCTATTTTACTCATATGTTACCAAGATGAGGTTCCATGCCTTTTCATATCCCAGGCCAGAGATCCAGTTTCTTATAGGCTAGGGAGGTCAAGGCCCTTACTGTTGGGTAGAAATTATACTTCAAATTCAAATAGTTAAAATTCTGGCTCCAGACAATATTGGTCCAGCTCCCTCTAAGGATGCATATACCATAACAGGAGACTAGTGCCACCATTAATAGGTACCCTATTCATCAAACAGGTATGCTACTCTAAGCAAGAAGCTACTGTTCTCTGGACTCTACCCAGTCATTCTACTCATGAAGCCGAACAATCCACCAGAACAGAAAGCCCCCATGGCTCTATCTAAGGGGTCTGATTATACATAGACCAAAGCATGGAGACAATTTAGGTATAACAATGCTGTAGAAAATGGTGGAGTGGGGGTGAGGGTTGGTAGTAAGCAATTAGGAGAAGGCTCACAGCCCAAAGATAACAAAAGTAAAACACATAAGAGAGAGAGAGAGATACAGAGAAAAGGATGCTAAAAACAAAAATAACACTTGGGGAGGGAGGAAGGCCCAGAGAGCACACAAACTATGATATGGCAAAGAGACTGAGGTGTTAATTAGAAATAAAAAGTGGAACACTTTCTGACCTGAGATACTCTCTAAAATAATAGAACAGTCAGTTACCATTTGGTGAATGTGAATAGCTGAGTATAAAACCAGGAAAAACACATAGACTATGAGAGGGGGAAAAAAGGTAAAGAAATACACTATAAAATTGAAGCTGGAAGAACCTTGTGACTTAGGCATGGTTGGATATTCACATCTGGGTCCATGACTGCATCTTCTGCTGAGTGACTTCAAAAGCTGCACAGTACAGGGAAAATTGACTACTGAATTATCAATACAGTCACCGAACAAATACACAGTTAAGCTATAGACCCGAGGGGAGAGGAGGAGAATCATTGCCCAGTTTTCATTTAATCATCCCAAATGTCCAATTTATGTATAAAAGGATTTGAAGCACACAAAGAAATGAAGCAGAATGACTCATCCACAGGTCAATAGAGAGGCAGTGAGAACCCTGAGAGATCGGGATACGGCACTCACCAAAGAAGGGTTTCAAAGGAGTGATTATAAATGAGTTCTCAAAACTGAAGGGTGTTTTCAATAATGAAAGCAATATTTGATGCCAGTAAAGATGTCATAAAAAAATACAGACCTGATGAAAAGAAGGAATGGTAATTTCAGACTTTCACATACTGTTTATCTTGAAATGTTTAGGGAGGCCCCAGGCGGTGGGATTGGGATCCGTCCCTGGTGCATAATCCAGTTTTTTGGAGCCTAGTGCCTGTGGTGGGACACTTTGTGCAGACTTGGTGCAGGGAGGAGGGGCCTAGACCTGCCTCAACTGAATGTACCAGGCTCTGTTGACTCCCCATGGGAGATCTTGCCTTAGAGGAGGTAGGAATGGGGATTAGGTTAATAATAAAAATAATACATAATAATAAAAAGGGAAAAAAATTAAAAAATACTGTAATTTAGATGAAAAGTACACGCTTGAAGGGTTTAACAGTAGTTTTTAAGTTGTCAGGAGAAAGAAACAACACACTTGAAGAAAGACGGACAGAATACGTAATTTGAAGAAAGCAATTAAAAATAAATTTACAAAGGTGAAAATACCCCTGAAGAAATACGAGACACTATTCCCATCAACATCCATATACTGGGAATATCAAAAAGGGGGAATCCAGAAATGTATGAAGAGATTATATCTATAAACATCTCAGATGTGACTTATTCATTCAAGAAGCTCAAAGAACTAAGAGTGGGAAGCAAATATTCACACCCAGACAACCTTAGAAATAACAGAAAAACCACACTGATAATTTAATGAAATCCCAAAATATTAACAGCTGACTTTGGATCTGAAATATTGAAAAGTATACATGACAAAACCAATGTACTGAATTTTTTAAAAAAGTCCATCAAAAAATTCACGCTCATCAAGACTAAAAAACAAGTCAAGATTATAAGTCTTACAAAAAAGAAAATTAAGAAAATTTATTGCTGGCAAACAAAGTTTTAGTAATAGTAAATATTGTTCTTCAAGTTGAGAGAAAGTAATATCAGGTATATATTACTTTTGTATTAATGCATATATATTATTTATATATTTTATATATATGCATTAATACAAAAGACTACAAAGTAAGTCCAAAAGAAAATATTAATGGCATATTGCTTCTTATCTTACCTCAGTTAAAAAGAAATTACATTAAATAACCTGTAGAGACCATTAATTCTCATGGTTTTGTTCTGTAAAGTCACCAGCAGCATTCAATTAGGAAAGGCTTAGCCACATTTTTCTAGTGGGAAAACACAGTTAGGTCCCTGTGAGCCTCTGATTGCCACATTTTGTCAACAAATTGAAATATAACCTTGTTTCATGTGGTTTTCTATTTAAACACATACCACTCACACACTATTTACCATATTAATTATGAATAATTATGTGCCATATGTCTTTCTAAGAAAATGAAGTAAGGAGAGGCTGAACACGTTTCTAACACTGGATAATAACTACAGAAGTCTTGTTGGATATCTCCGCTCCTCTTGCTCTAGCTTCATCCTATATTGTCAGTACTATATCAGCACATTCTCAAGCCTCTTTATCCATGGTGTGGTGAACTGCCCCTCCTTTCTCTGGATGCACATATTGTGAATATATTGATATTGAACTTAAAGTCAATAACACTACCACCCATGTTTGAATGGTACTTAATGGCACAGTTTGGTTGCAGTCTGTGGTGGAGACACAGTCATAACTGAAAGACAACCTTCTTTTTTTTATTAAGACAACTCCTGAAACTGACCCAAGAAGAAATCGAAAATATGAATTGGCATGCAATAAATAAGCCATAGCTAACTACCATAGACTAAACAGCTTAACCAGTATTTCTGGAGGTGAGAGACTAAGATCCATGTTTGTCCAAGTTAGTCTCTCTCAAGACCTCTCTTATTGACTCATGTGTGGTCATCTTCACACCCTAGCATGCTCACCCTCTGTGTGCACAGATGCTTTCCCTTCCTAATACGGACACAAATCCCTTCTGATAGGACGTTCTCTATAGTTATTAAAACCTATTCATTTCTTTAAAGTTCTCATGTCCAAATAAAGATACTTCAGAGTGAGGGTTTTAACCTACAGATTTAGAGAGGATACACTTCAATCCACTCAATTTTCAGACTTCCAAATACCAGCAGAGTCTCCCTTCATCTGGAAACTAAGAAAATCATTAACTGTCTCCTGAAGCCCATTTCATTATTAGAAAAAATTAAGGATTCTTTGAATTGTGTCTTTGCAATGGCTTATTAATTCTCTAAGCTCCAATATCTCATAATTTCTGTTTGGAAATGTGTTACGTCAAAGAAAAAAAATGAGGTCTGGATGAATTCATTGACAGTTATTAACAAAGTTTAAAGAATTAATAGAACTCTTCTTTTAAAAATGTGGACAGTTACAAAATGGAAGAAAATATTTTAAAATAAATTTTTCTCTAACATATAATATATAAATATAGTCCTACAACTAACTCAATAACAGAATCTTTTTTTGTTTGTTTGTTTGTTTTTGAGACAGGGTTTCTCTGTGTAGCTTTGCGCCTTTCCTAGAACTCACTTGGTAGCCCAGGCTGGCCTCAAACTCACAGAGATCCTCCTGCCTCTGCCTCCCGAGTGCTGGGATTAAAGGCGTGCGCCACCATTGCCCGGCACAGAATCTTAAATAGGTAATGGATCTCAATAGACTTTTATTTACTGAAGGAAGATATGCAAATGCATAATAAACATGAAAAACACTTAACACTACTATCCATTAGGGAAATGAAAATCAAAACCACAATGTGAGATAATTTCATAGCTACTAAGAAAGACAGTTGTGACATGAACATATTTTAAAATTGGGTAACAACAATCATTGACAAGAGTCGGGGGAACTGGGAATTCTTCATACATTGCCAGTAGGAGTGAAAATGATACTTGAAAAATCACTTGATAGTTATGCTAAAGGTTAAGCATAACCTTATTATATGATCCAGAAATTCTACTCCTATCTGTGCATCTAATAATAATAAATCATATGTTTACACACATACATGTTTTATGGTCATGTAATTCATACTAGTCAAAAATAGAGAAATGTCTCAGACACCCACCAGTGGCTTATGGGTAAATACATTATGATAAAACAAAAAAGTTAACAGAAGCCACACAGTGTGCACTTCCATTAACATAAAATGTTCACAAGAGGTGAGTCCATAGACATAACAAGTACATTCATTACTGGTTGTACATTCCTGGGAAGGAGAAATGAGGGGTCACTCCTTACAGATGAGGTTCCTTTCATTTTTTTTTAACTTATTTTTGTGTGTGTGTGTGGGGGGGCATTGCTGGCATGTATGTCAGTACACTGTATGTGAGCAGTGACCATGGAGGTCAGAAGACACTATTAGATTTCCTGGAACTAGAATTACAGATAATTGTGAGCCTCCATGAGGGTGTTAGGACTCAAACCGAGATTCTGTGGCAAAACAGCCAGTGCTCTTAGCCACTGAACCAGCTCTCTAGCCCCAGGGCTTCTTTATAATGCAAGAACATTTTATATGTTCTAATTGAAATAATGACTGTACAGCTCTGTGGACATATTTAAAATATTAATTGCCCATCTTAAATGTGGTTTGGGTGGTATATATTTATTATAATGTTATATTATGTTGTCTTATTTTATTATATAAACCCATATCCATAGCAGATTACTCTTCTCACAGAATTTATTCAGGTATTAGTTATATTTTCTGTAATTCATACTTATTATATTCATTATGTCCAATTTCCTCATATTTTTTCTATCCTTTGACTCATCTCATGAACTGGCATAAATGATTATTCATTTTTATTTGAAAGGTATATTTTACAGTTTAGGCCTAGTTTATCTGGAGGTAAAACTTTTGGATTATCATAACCTGTTTTTCTTCTAAAACTTTTTACTTGAAACTAACTCTGTGTTAACATGTCACATTGCAGAACTATTCTGATAACATTTTATAGGACAAATTAGTTTCACTTTATAATTGTCATGGCTTTTTTCCCTTTTTTAAAATTATACATTTTACTAGAATATGCCTATACGAATGTCTATGTATTACATTTTTAAATTTTCATTAGCTAATTCTTCAGGCACAGATTTGTATTCAAAGACCTAAATATTTCATTTTTGGGAATTCCTTTTTATACATTATTTCTTGTATACATCTTTTCTCCCATAAGAACATCTACTTTATCTACATGTCCCTCACCACATTTTTAAATAATTATCTTTGGTATCATAAGATTTTCATTTTGCTTCCAGTTTTCTGTATTTTATCTCATCTTTCCTAAATTTAGATATTCAGAAATATCATTTTTCTATGCAAGTAACTTGTATATAAAATTATCCACACTTAACATATTAAATATATCTTTACTGTTTGCAGGAGTAGTATTGAATTTTTTTAAATTCTCTATATTCACCTTCTTTGGCCAACTGGCCCTTTTCATATATGTGGTATTTCTCTGTGTACTTCTTTATTAGCAGGAGACAACTGAGCATTATCTATTATTTCCAGTGTTCAGTACATTTTCTCTTCAAAATTATATCTACTTCTCCAGGATATTTTTGTCTTAATCTAATAAAGTTAAGGGTAATTTTGGACATCCAGTGATAGAAATTTGTGTTTTTTAAAGTCTACTTAAGCCGTAAAAATGGGAATAAACTCACAGCTAATGCAGCACTTGAGAGAGCACCTCCTTGTTCTGCCCAAGTTCTTCTATCTGCATCTCTGTAACTGGCTGCTATTTCTAATGCTGTTACTAGCCTACTTAACTCCATCTCCAGTGAATAGTGCAGCTTATACATCTTTGCCAATTAACATGGTTGGAATGAGTTCCAAGATGTATCACACAGTGGTCATCAAAATCACTCCAAGGGCTGATCTCAAAGCTTGCCTGAGAACTCAGTTCTGACTCCTCCAAATTTCAGTATGTGAATGTGTGGAGCCAATGAAAATTTTTTCACCTTCTCCTCGGGTGAACGCCGTCTCAAATGCAGAGATGAAAGAATGGCAAGGTTATATTATATTTCACCCTATATGTGTGGCTTTCTGCTGCTGATCTACTTTTAAGATAAAATTTGGCGAGTGCAAGTTTATGTCTATCTCACAACTTGTTTGTCTCTCTGCTTGCTTTTGATACAATGCCTTGTTAGACAAATAGCATAGGTTGGCCTGGACCCCACAGTCATACTACCTCAGGCTCCCAAATGCAGGGACTACAGTTGTGCAACACCATACCTGGGTGACAGTTGTCTGTAATTATTGACAGGTCTCTGAACTTTCTTTGGTGATTTGTGCTCTCTGGAGAGTAAAGTCCTTCCTGTTTTTTCTTAACTACTACCCTTTGAAACATTTCATTGCCTATGTATTTTCCTGAATTGTATTATATCTTTTAATATACTATACATATTGCTACTTAATTTTTCGAGTATTATTATACTGTTAGTTTACTTTTGAGTATTTTGTATTCTCCTGTATATACCTTTCTATAGTCATTATAGGATGTAAGGATATGGTCTCAATACCATAGTCCATGATTTCCCTGAACTTTTTATGCTGACCATATTGTACTTGCACTTGCAGTGGTCCTCCTGCCTCTGCCTCCCAGGTTCATTATGAGGTACTCTTGAGAACATTTGCTCTCTGATGAGCAATTTCAGGTAAAATTCTCTCCTAATCCATCATATTTGTTTCTTTATACTAGTTTAGGCACATCTCAAACACCCTTTTTTATACAAATAAAAAGACAAGTGTCTTCTCTTGGTTATTTGAAAACTTAAATTTCAACAATGGAGATGCTTTATTACAGAATGCATCTTGATGTATCAACACACTGAATATATATTTTGATATATTTCAGGTTCTATTTATTTATCCTTTGTTTTCTCCTCCAATTTTAACTTAAATTTTGTCATATTTTATTTATCCTTGTAGACTGGTTTAATTCATTTCTGGTAAAGAAGAGTACAGACAAATCAAATTAAGAATAGAAAGCCCAGTTCAGGCATTTTTTTCCCCTCTTAATAATAATTTCTGTGGTTTGCATGCCTGTGTCTTTAGAATAGCAATTTCCATTAAGAAGTGGAGATGTAATGTCACATTCTATGTTGCTATCATAATCATAAATGTTACTCTAAAGAGACACTACTCCTGGAGTCCAGTCAAAGAGAGAGAAGAGGGATGCTATGAGCAAGGGCATCAGGATCGTGATGGGGAAATCTGCAGAGACAACCAAACCAAACTAGTAGGAACTCATGAAAGTTGGATCAATGGCTGTGGAGCCTGCATGGGACTGGACTAGACCCTCTGCAGGGCGAGACAGTTGTGTAGCTTGATCTGCTTGGGGGGCCCCCTGGTGGTAGGATCAGAATCCCTCCTTAGTGCATGAACAGGCTTTTTTTTTTTTTCAATATCTTTATTTTATAAATAATTTAATTTTAGTTGGATTTTTGGAACCTAGGGCCTATGCTAGGGCCTATGCTGAACAGACTTTTTGGAGCCCACTACCTATGATGGGATACCTCCTGCAGCCTTGAGGCAGAGGGAAGGGCTTGGACTTGCCTCTACTGGTTATGCCTCCCCTTGGGAGACCTTGCCTTCTTGTGTATGGGGGGGAGTGGGGAATGGGTTGTGAGGGGGAGGCTGGTGGGGGGTCTGGAGGAGGGAAGAGGGGGATCTTTGATTGGTATGTAAAATGAATGAAAAAGTTTTCTTAATAAAAAAAGTGACATGCTACTATTGTGATCTTGAGTTCACCTAACCTGTCTTATTTCTGCTACATTTAGATGAACTTTAAAATTCACTTCATTATAATTTGTGTTTCTATTGAATGCCACTTTGTGTCAACACACTAGCCAAATTTAACAATCACAGTTTTAAATATACAAGAAAGTACATTTTACACTGTCTAAAATTTCCCTCAATGTACTTACCTATTCAGAGTCTACAAGCCATCCTCAGATTACAAAATCCTAAATTTTCAGTTGGATAATCTGACATCTCTTGACTTGAGGTTTTAAGTATTGGAGTAATACTTAAAAAGACTTCAATGTCAATGTAAAAAATGTTTCAAAATTATTGGCCAAACTACTCCAAATGCTTTCTAAAGAAAATCATGTCAATGGTGAAATAGGAAATGATTCCTTAAGCAAAAGAAGTACCCTTCATAGTCCGTTTCAAGCATCTGGGCCAGGAAGCTACAGACATTAATTTTCCAAACAACCAGTAGATGCCTCTAAGGGACAAGCCATTGCTGAAGGGCTATGTGAACTGTGCATTCACTATAGTGAAAACAGACCAAAGGTGAAGATAGGCTAAGGAGGCAATGATTGTCCAATGCATGTGTGCCCCTCTAGACACAGAGACCTAAGAACTGGAAACCAATGAGTAGTACCTGAAGAAGAACGAGGAGGGTTGGAATTTTGAGATTTCACCCTAAATCTCTAAAGGCTATAGGAAAATAAAGATGAACTTATAAATATTGGAACAGCCGTGAGAGCCAGAGCCCACATGAAAAGCATGCTTTTCAGGCAGTGGCTCTTCTACCGACTTCTCTCTGATATGCTACGACCAGTTTACCTAATTCCAAGCTAGAATGTATTCACATCCCGTAACAGTTTAAAATTCAGGCGAGGCTTCCTCGTGCAGTAGAACTCATGAATAAGAAATACTTGCCAGTCTGTGTCACCTAAGCATAGATGTATGCAGTGAAAGAGGCCTCGGCACTTCTGATCCAAGAGCCTATATTTTTGTGTCATCTGAATGACAGCTACATTTGCACAGACATGCTTGTCCTCGGTTAAGCATAGTTATACAACAAAGATTTGCTACGTGGGAAGAAAGAAGACATTTTAATTAATGTTAGTTTGGGAAATACCCTGAATCCACTGCTTCACATAACTCACCTACTTGCAGGATCACAGGCATCTCTGCACATGGTTCCTCTGTGATTCAATTTTCTCAGACTAAAACCTGATTTCATATGCCTCATTATGTAATCAGAATACATGGCACACATGAGCCTGGCAGTAGTATTTGGAGTTAAATATGCAGCGAGCAAGCACAGTCTCTCAGTTCTTTGTTGCAGCTTACATGCGTTGATGAGCAAGGTGAGGGAAGTTATTCTCATAGTGCAAACAAACACACATTTGAAAGTGAAAAAGTTGTGATTATTTTGACAAGTATTTTTAATTCATTAGAGACTTGCAGCATTGGATGAGGGGAAATTGCACATCAGACAGAAATCTTATGGCTGAGTGGCACCCTTGCCCCCTAGACATAAGCAACTGTAGACACTATTTTCATCCAGTGGGAACATTCCTGTTGCTCTATATTATAAATATTATGTTAGGAAATCATCTGAATAGAGTTTTTCAAAACTATTCAGATTTCTTTACTTCCCATTCAATACAGCTATGTGAAGATGAAGTCATAGAGACCATATTGCAGAAGAAAATGGATCAAAAGAATTGCATGAAATCATTCCTTTGAGTTGAGGCACCATGAGATATATAATGTTAAGTGGAGGGGTAATTTAACTATATGCAAAGTAATTCACATGGAAAAAAAGTTGTAAAATAACTATTTGGAACAGAGTAAAGATTTAAGAATAAATACTAAGGGAAACAATGAGACAGAAGATGAGCTATTGTTTCTCATAATTAACTATGAGGAACTCCAGTTAGTTTAAAGGGAGAGAAAGCAAGTTATTGAGATGTGGCAGAGAGACAATAAAGAGAACGAGAACTAGAGCAGAAACAGAAATGCTTCATGACATAGAACAAATTATTCACAAAACACAACAGAAAAAAGATGCATGTGCCTTAGGCACCAGGGAAGCAGCTGCATCATATTACCGAAGGGGCGAAAGGGCAGACACAGATACAAGGAGAAAATTTAAAGAGAGAGAGGAGACTTTTAAAATAATTTCATATTCATAATGTAATAAAGAGAGCCACACTAATATGACCTTCATGAAAAAAATGAAATTTTATGTGCTTTCTTACTTCTTTTGTTGTTCATTTTCATTTTAAAGTTTTTGATTACATGTGGGAAGAATGCATTTTTGTGTGTGTTAAAGGTTTAAAAACTCACAATTTCACTCTAATGTAAATAGTTAACAGCAAAAAAAATTGTGGCCATCAGAAATGAAGAGTAGCCAGATAATTGAGTCTTCAACTCTAATCTTTTGGGAGAAAGTATAAATAAATCTCTGGAGAAGAATCTAAAGGCATCATGAATGAATAGAGGACAAGATGAATGGACGACACTCATGATGAGCAGAAGGATAATATGTAAGAAGTTAATAGGGTAGGAATATCAAGATTTCTGATTACCAGTAAAACAGACTGAATGATTGCAAGATGAGGAAAAAAAGTAGAGCTGGATAGATAATGGAACTGGAACACTCAACATAATTAGCAAAATACAAATAAACAAGGAAAAATGTGGAAGTTGGAATTATATGGCCTGATTTTAAAACTTATTTTATAATTGGAAGAAAACAATTCAATTAGAAAAAGGACCAAAGTTTGTGTGGATATTTCATAAAGAAGACATGTCAAACAAAATAAATACGCCAAAATATGTTTAACTATCATCAGCCATCAGAGAAATTCTAATTGATATCATAACAAGATACAACTATATATCTTTAAAAATGGTTGCACTAAATACTCATTGATATTAACAAGTAATGGCAAGGATGCTGAGACCCTACTTCTCGGGTATTGACAATGAGAGCATAGTTACACTGGAAAAAAATCTGACACTGCTCTGTAACATTAAATATACATTTACCATATGACCTGGCAGTTACTTTTTTGGATATATATCCCAGAGAAATGACGGATTAGATTTGCACAAAAACCTGCCCATAAATGTTCACTGCAGGTTTATTTATAAAATCCCCAAACTAGAATCTAACCAGATGTCCTTCAAGGGTTGAATGAACAAATAAATTGTGAACTGTGCATACAATAATTATTATTCAGCAAGAAATAAGAATGAATTATTGCACGTAACTATGTGTAACAGTTGAATGAATTTCTGGGTTATAGTGCCAAATTTTTGAAAAATGAAAAGCTGTTCCTTGTTGGTGACATCATGTATGATTCCAGCTATATGACATTGGCTATTATAGAGAGGCACAACATTCTAGTGGTTTCCAAGAGGTAGGCTGAGGAAAGAGCATGGATTGAAGAAAAATATAAAGAATTTAATAGTGATGCATCTGTGTATATCTGACTATTAATATTACCTATAATGGTTACTCTTACCTACACAGTTGATAAAGTTTCAAACTACACATGCATAGGCAGACAGACAACAGAAACACACATACACACACACACACACACACACACACACACACACACACACACACACATACGTACACAGACAGAAAAACAAACAAACAAAAAACACCTGGTGAAATTCAGTTAATGTATCTGCTTGACTTAAAAATATTGTATTAATGTCCATTTCCTAGGTTTGATGAAATGCAAAAATATGTAATTATCATTGAGAAAGTGGGTCCATTTCAACTTACTGTATTAAATAAGTTCACAATAAAAAGCAGTAAAACTTAATAAGGATCATCTAAAATTTACTGAGAAGACATGCACATATAGCCTAAAATTACTCCAGTGATGATTTTTAAGTACTTTTTCAAAAACCTCTCTAAGTTAGACCTAATTGTTGTCTAGGGATTGTGTCAAAAGTTGTAATTCAGTCTTAGATCAACTGAAGTGTAGTTCTATGCACTATGACATATGGATAAAAGATTGATATATATCTATATTTACAAGGCAATTACTATAATGTGAACAAAGATGCAAAAACAGGGCATTTTCCTTGCAAATAGTTAGTGTGGGTTGTTTTAAGGTGGACAATGTGTGGCTAAGATAGACATTTATTTCTCATGGTTCTAGAAGCTAATAATTCTGAGATTAAATTTTCAGCAGACAAAATGTCTAGCCTGCTCCATGGTCTGTTGATGACTGTCTTCTTACACTCCCTAACATGGTGGACAACAAGGACAGCAAAGACAACATTTCCATGTCTTCTTCTAAAGCCACGAATCACACCAATGACAGCACCATCCTTATGACTTAATTATCTCCCAAAGTCCCTGTCTCCAAATACCACCACATTAAGTACTTGAATTTCAACATGAATTTGGTCTGGGGGCCAAATATTTAGTCCAGAATAGTTGTCAGGTGACTTTCCTGTATGCCAGGTATTTACTCCCGAGGGAGTTCTAATCTTGACCATGTTACTGACCCTCTTTGGGCAATAAAACCATGACAAGTAGACGTTTAGATGATGCATCTTCTCATCTCTCATACTGTTGAGCAACCTTTGATGGCAAATGGAGGCATGCTTACTGATGGAATGATATAATGGATAAATAGTCACACTGGTGCTCATATTGAAATTTCAGACATCTGAATACAGTTATTTCAGATTAACCAACTAAATGCAAAGTAGTATAGAACAGAACTGAATATGCAATAGCTGACAAGGGAGAAAAATTATAATCATTGATGGAATTGGTAGCAGGTTCAAAATTCATTTTCTAATATGACCTACTTTCTCAATGAAATAAAAAAAATCAAGGTCCTCAGTTCAAAGAGGAAAGAACTGGGGAGAGTGTTAATAATATGAAGTTAGAAGAGCAAGTTATTCCACACTCATCTGGTAGAGTAAGCTGCCAGAGGAAATGAAGTAGAATTCAATTATGAGTTGCAGTTATACATATCAAGTGCGACTCGTAAGCATGAATGTGATTTTCCATTCCTCAGTCACAGCAGCTAAACCATGTGCAGAAACAGCATCAGCAGAGAATTCATAGGGAATTGACATGGAGGAGGAGCATGGCAAGGGAAGTCACAAGGTAAGAGAAGGGGGAGAACACTGTGATGGAGCTTAGAATCTACTCACGATGTCTGTGTTACTTTTCTGTTGCTGCAATAAGACTCCATGACAGAGCAACTTAGAGAAGAAAAAGTTCATTGGAGACTTACAGTTTCAGAGGCTTAGTCCTAGACTATCATGGCTGGGAGTATGGCAGCAGGCAGGCAGGTAGATGATGGAACAAGCACCAGGCAGAGAGAGCTAATCTAGGAATAGCTTGGGCTTTCAACACTTCAAAGCCCCAAGTGACACACCCCTTCCAACAAGGCCGTACCTCCCAATCCTTCCCAAACAGTTCCACCAACTGGGTACTAAGTATTCAGCCATATGAGCCTATGGGAGTCCTTCTCATTCAAACCACTCCATGTAATAATACAGTTCTTATTCAGGGTTGGGCATTGTGGAAACTGTTTCTAACACTACTCGGATTCAAGAGCCATTGCAATGAGTACTACTGGAAGACACAAGCTGGAGGGAGAAAAGAAAACAGGGAAGTGGTGGTGAGAGTTAGCAGCGAATGCGTTAGGAGTCTAGGTTATTTTGAGAACCTGATGTTGAAACTAATAAAGACAGTAAATCATTGGGTATATGCCCAAGGGTGGTATTGCTGGGTCTTGAGGTAGTTCAATTCCTAGTTTTCTGAGAAACCGCCATACTGATTTCCACAGTGGTTGTACAAGCTCGCATTCCCACCAACAGTGGAGGAGTGTTCCCTTTGCTCCACATCCTCTCCAACATTGAATGTCATTGGTGTTTTTGATTGTAGCCATTCTGACAGGTGTAAGGTGGTATCTCAGAGTCGTTTTGATTTGCATTTCTCTGATGATTAAGGATGTTGAACATTTCTTTAAATGTCTTTCAGCCATTTGTAATTCTTGTTTTGTGAATTCTCTGTTTAGCTCTTTAGCCCATTTTTTAATTGGATTGTTTAGTATTTTGTTGTCTAGTTTCTTGAGTTCTTTATATACTATGGAGATCAATCCTCTGTCAGATGTGGGGTTGGTGAAGAATTTGTCATTGCTGTTGCCGCTGTTGCTGTTATAGCAATGGCGCCCACCACTGCTACTCTTTCTGGGACTACCATTTCATAATTGCTTACTACAGCTAGCACAATGGAGACCCTGGCAACATAAGTAGCTACCACAGTTAGTTAATCTCTCATTCTATGGGTCATGATAAATTTAATTCAGTAGCTATATACATCTCAATTGGCTTTGAAAATTATAAATTTATAAACTCAAGTTCCAGTTGCTTTTGGGATACTATCTTACAAGGACACCAACGTACAGTATGACTTGTTAAGGAAGGGAATGGCTCAGTTGCCTTTAGCCTACTGGCTATGGGTGAGATAGGACCTCTGTTGGTCTTTTCTGTATCGAACACACAGATTGCAAGCCCAGTGCTACTTTGAGATCTTTGGCAGCAGTTAACTCTGCAGCTCACACACGATTGAGCCTGTATGATAATGAGTATTCAGAGACGGGTAATTCCTGGGGGGCACTCACCAACCTAAGACAGAGCACCTGTGTGGCCTGGGCAGGCGTCTCCATGATGGGTAAGGTGACCTGCTGACGTCCCACGCAACCCAAGTCAGAAGCTCATTTTTTAATTAAAGGGGGACCTGTAGGGCCCTGGCCCCCGTTCTGGATAACTGCTGCCTTGCTTGTGGACCTTGACCTTGATATTCTCCCTATGCTAATTCCCCGCCAGGTTCTACCCTCCTGAATGCTTAAGGGAAGTTCCTTGCCTGGTACCCTGAATAATGGGCGTTAACAGATTAGAAGCAAGATTGTAAAACATCAGTAGCGAACTTCTGCCCTCCGGGGTCCTCCCATTGTGCTGTAAGCCTGTATTTAAGACCTCTTCCCCCCTTAAATAAATGACATTCAGCATTTAAAATTAAAAAATATATATATATTATATATATATATATAATTGAATGAATACTGTGAATGTAATCTGTGAATACCACAAATGTGATTAATATCATGAGTGTAATTAATGAATATCATGAATGTAATTTAAAAAATAAATAAATAAAGTCAAAAAAAAGACAGTAAATCAAGCACCCAAACTAGTCAAAATGTGATGAGGTAATTTGGATAGCAGTATCTATGATAAAATTAAAAAGATCATGGTGCCATTTTGAAGAATGTACTTACAGTAAAGCGTGGTTTATAGAGGAACAAAGGGGAAGTGAAGGTGGTCTATAAGCAACAATAAAAAGCAATGAGGGATTGTCACTTTATATAGTACTCCAATGAACGCTTATTAGTTTCCCAGTTATAGGTGAAGCTGTGTTCAGGCTAGTGGCAACAGACATGCCAGCAAACCACCAGGTTCAGACAGATAGAATCTGTGTTAGTACTCTAAAAACAAATGTAATGCAAACACACACACACACACACACACACACACACACACACACACACACACACACACCATGATAGATGAACATTCCAAAATAAATTATATGTATCTCAGTTAACATGCTTATTATTCATTATAAGCTGTAAATCTCTTGAGCAGGATTAAAGGGAAGGAGTTACAGGCTCCATTAGAAAAGGGAATCAATATCCTCCAGGGAGCGCCAGCTTAAACGAGAAGATAAATAGTGCACTGAAGAGGTTGGGGATAGAGAACGTTGTGCTGATGAGAGGCATTGAATTCCAAAGCCTGCAGTGAAAAGGCAATCAGAGGTGAGCGAGCGGTGAAGTCTGATTGGTGAATACATGGACAATATCTAGAATAGAGTGGCTGGCATGTTTGTGGTGACCCAGGTAAACAGGGCTATTAGCTTAATGGAATTAATCCCAATGTCTTTTTAGAAGAAGGAGAATAGTCCATTTCCATTTGGGAACTAGGAACTTAGTTTATGGTGGTAAATATATGAGCAGAGATAATGAAAACCACAGTAATACAGATAATGAAGAGGTGAATTATTGTTAGAGATGTCACTAAATCCTATATTCTAAGGTGAGTCTAGAAGTGACCTATTAGGAAATGAAAGAAAGAACAAAGTGTGATTGCACATATAAGTTTGTTAAATAAAAGAATATTTCTATGAGAGATTTATATTAAGCACATAGGCAGCATTTGGGGGCTACAAACATAATTTATTATTACTGCTTTCATATGCCCTTGATACATTAATTCATATATGTAAAATAGTAAACTTCCATTTATTGTGGAAATATTGGTAATAACAGTTTTCTAAAAAGTATATTTAATTTGCCACATAACTAGAAAGTGGACAATGAAATAAATTATAGGTCACCTCTAAGACTGAACACAATAGATGTTATTACAAGCTTGTCAACTATTTAGGAGAAGTAAATCAAGAAAAGAATTTTAAATGTTCACTTTTTTTTAGTATTTATGGCTTTAATATAAGGTTTCTATATTAAAATGTTTTATATTTAAATATATTTATTTAGGAGCTGTAAGATGGTTCAGTTGCTGTGCAAGCTGGAAGTCTGAGTTAAGATTCCCAGCACCCACATAGAAGCCTGGTGAAAGGAGCACACCTGTAATCCCAGCACTGGGGACGGAGAGACAGCAGAATACGTGGGGCTACCTGGTCAGTTGAATCAATGAGCTGGATATTCAGTGAGAGACTTGGTCTCAAAAAATAGAGTGTAGAATGAATGAGGCAGACTCCTGGCACTGACTTCTATCCCCCATACATTTGCACACAGAAGCCCACACACTGAAGCACATATGCAAATACATACATATTTAGATACTGTGGTGGTTTAAACAGATGTGTCCCCATAGACTGACAGACAGACAGATAGACAGATAGACAGATAGATGATAGGTAGGTAGGTAGATAGATAGATAGATAGATAGATAGATAGATAGATAGATAGATAGGCAGATAGGCAGGCAGATAGATAGATACCAACTTATTGCCAACAGTAAGTTTAAGTTTTAAATTTTTAAATTTGTGGATATGAAGCTATATTTAGACATATGTTAAGATAGTAACATACAAGCACCCATGTTTAACTCATCCTGCATCTTCAACACTAATAGTAATATTTCCAAAAAATAAAAAATATGAATCTTTAGATCTCTCTGAGCTCACATGCATATTTAAGAAACTACATAATTTAGATATTCACTTTGTTGTACAAAGGGAAAATATTTTAATCATAAGTAGATAGGCCATAGCTCATGCTGGTATGGGTATGTTTAATTGTTCTTTCTGATATGTTTTAGATTGATCTTTGGTAACATGCTATTATAAAGTTCAACAATTTCTTCATTCAAAATACAAAGCCAACTCACATAATTACCTCTGAACCATACTGAGATCACAGGAAAACCAATCCTTCATGTGAAAACCTTTAATTGGATGTTTATGTGATAAGTGTCTAGCAGCTGGTAAAAACAAAACTCCAGTGAGGAAAGCAATGTACAGAAAAATGGGAAGCCTTGGTACTCTAGCTGTCCACCTTACTGGTGTGTGCTCCTGAGCTTGCACAACTTTTGCAGTAGAGGACTAGCTCACTAGTGATTACAGGAAGCCTGTACTCTGCTTGATTTCCCCTTCTCATACACAAAGAAAAGAAATTAAGTTTTAGATCAGTGGCAGAGCCGGAGTTTGTCTAATAATGTGTATAACGTGGCTATCAGCTACTGTGTTGAGCTGTATAATACGAGTCATGTAAGAGACTTGACTTTAGGTTCTGGATTGTAGTTTCAGCTCCAGAGGTACAGACATAGAGTATCCAGGGATAGAAACACAGGGGACACATGTTGAATTATTTAATGAATAATAAATATCTAAGAAAGAAGGTTTTAGTACTTATTTAATGTAATCTAGTAAACGGCACAAGAAAACACAGAGGAAATCTGCATAGATGACTTTTCTCAAAGGGAAAACTCTGCTAGAAGTCTTGGTTCCACCGTGTATTGTTTTCTATGTGGCTGGATCACCAAAGCTCAGACGAAGGATTTTTACTTCACTTTCTTGAACTCCGCTTTCCACTAAGGAAATATTACCAAGTTCTGCATTTGTGTAAAAGTTGAAATTTTCACAGCTGATGTCAGGCAATGTGAAGTACCATAATTTAAGTACTTTATTACATTATGTTTATTTCTTACATTTGGTTTGATGGACATGGACATCCAACTCAATCCACTAGCAACTGACTTGAATGTTAGCATTTACTTTTGATGAGAACTGCTTTCATTATCCTTAAGCAATGTTTCTGAGATAGTATAACACTTAGTGTTTGTTTTCTCAGGTGAATGGTTTTAAAATGATTTGTGTTTTGGAGCCCAGATAAATCATAAAGACGTAAAAAGTAATTTTCATTACATATTTAAAACAATCTAATATTTTAGGTCATTTTAAGGTTAATTTGAGTATTTAAATTTACTTCATTCAAAGTAATGAGTGTAGACATTAAACTTCTGCACATTAAAATGTTCATATGTATGTATAAACTTACACCATTAACAAGTGTGATTTTGGTCTTTCATCTCATGCTATCTGTGACTGTTATAATTTTATATTAAAAGGTATTAGTGAAGAAATACATTAAATATTTTTAATTATTAGCAATGAGGAATATAAGAATTCATCTATTAAGTCAATTTTTAATAAGAATGTATATTGTATTTGAAAAAGTGTTTGCCTTGATTGGCAGTAAAAAAGTAAAATTATATTATAAAGTATATTTATTCACTTAGAATACCTTTAATCTCATTTGTTCATCCAAATTCTTCTTAACATCTAGTTTATTTGGCATATAAGATAACAAGGAGAAAGTACATCTCATTTAATGTAAGTTACATATGAACTATACAACTCATTCATATGAAATAGTATTATTGTGTAAGGGGATAATTTATTTGCCCAAATTCTTTTTAATATCTAGTTTATTTGGCATATAATCTAACAAGAAGAAAGTACATGTCATCTAATGTAAGTTACATATGAATTATACAACTCATTCATATGAAATAGTATTATTGTGTAAAGGCTATAGGATTACATTTCAAAGACCTCATGAAATATATCTTCTTATTGTTGATTCATTCATAATGATATAAAAGAACTTTCGCGTCCGGTTTACTGCAATGGGCACTTGCTGTAGGCGTTCTTCACGAATACAGACAAAGCCATATTAGCTGTGAGAGAGCTGTTAAATTTTTAAATTACACTAAAACTTTCTAAATAAAGTATGAACCTTAGCTTTAATATGTGTTCCTTATAAAACAGATATTTCTTCAATCATGCAATGTGTGCTCTTTTGGAGAGAGAAATTAAAGTCAAAAACATTATTTTCATGTTCTCTTTATGTTCCACATTTAGATATTTCTTCAAACCCATATTCCAAGGAGGCATTATTCATTTGCAGACAGAAGAGTTGATTCATTATTGGATAGAACAGGACATATTAATCACAAGAGGTACCTAACCATTTCTTTTAATATAACATAATCATGTTTCAAGCATTACTTTAGCAATCGGTTAATATACGCCTTGGGTGCTTTTTCAAGTATAACAAGGCAAACGGGAGACCCTCACAACACAAGACAAGTATTAGTGCAGAAATAATCCATGCCCTTGAGTCTTAATACTTATTCCTACATTATTGTGTCTTAAAATCATTAATTTTGTACAATATGTCCTTCTTTACCAGCACAGGCAACTTTGCGAGTGAGTCACAATGAACATGAAATGTACTAATGGAATATTTTATATTATAAATATCGGGCCCAACTTTTATTACTTTTTAATAAAGAAATGTTGTTCTGAAATAAAGAATTTTCTCTCATTCTGAAGTTCAATTTAGCACATTATTTGTCCAAAAGAAATGAATACTACATTTCACTAACAGGAAATAACTCACTGAACCAGAATCTTAATATTTCACATTTCCTTTTCCTACTTTTAACTGATTCCTTCTGTTTCTCTCCCCTCATCTGGCCCAAGGTTTTGATTGACCAATGAATTATTAAATTCAGTAGGAAGCGATGCCAGTGGACAGAAGGAACATTCAGTTCTCTTCCCTAGAAATGTTAGAGGAACAATCAAAGGACATCCCCCCTCTTTATACTTAGTTATGAAATTTGCCAGCATAAAGAGAATGAGCTGTTTCCTTTTTAGTCATCTAAATATTAACAGGTCGTTTGTTTTCTCTGTCTTTCACAGATCATATTAGCTCAAGAACTCCTGTTGGCTTTCTCTTCCATATTTGTCCAGGATACAAGGCGTTCTTACTACACTGGCTGGCCCCAGCATGGATCAAGCCTTTCTCATCTTTTGCTTGGATTTGGCAGTGCTTTTTGAGCAGGTGCTTCCAATTGTATCTGTGTTTCACCCCTCCTCTCCATAGTCTGATCTCACAACTAGCATAGCCATCTATTAATATGGAAAGCAGATTGAACTTGGTACTTAAAACTACCAGGTGTCTGCCATTTCATTGAAAAATGAAGCTAAAAGGCACTAGATGGGTTGTGAGGCCTTTTGCAAAATGCACAAACACACAAGGACCTGAACAACTGTCTGCTAAATTTACTGCAGTTACACTTACCTTTCAATATTTTTGTCAAAACCTGAGTTTTGACATCACCATAGAAAATTCAGAAGAGCCTGGGTACCTGCTTGGCTAGTTGTCTCAGTTTTTTGAGGCCTTCCAAATATTAATCAGCTTTACAATAAAGATTACCCCCTTGAAAATATAATCTTTTCCATTGACCATAATTTTTGATCATCTCTCATGCTTTTCTTTCTACAAAATTTGTCATCTCGGGCTAATATATTATTACTCATTTGACATGGTTTTTCTTCTCAATACAATGCCATCTATATTCATCTATTTTTTTTTTTTACTACTTGTCTTAGTCACTGTTCTATTTCTGTGATGAGAGACCATGATCAAGGCAACTTAGAGGAGAAACATTTAATTGGGGCCTTGTTAGTTCATGATCATCATGGTGGGGAGCATGGCAGCAGACAGGCATAACACTGGAGAAGTAGCTGAGAACTTTACCTTCTGAACCACAGGAAGCAGACAGAAAGAGAGAGACAGGTTCTCACACTGGCTTTTGATACCTCAAAGTTCACCCACATAGTACCCTTCCTCCAACAAGGCCACACTTCTAATCCTTCTCAGAAAGTCCCACCTCCTTTTGACTAAGCATTCAAATATATGAGCTTCTGGGGGATATCCTTATTCAAACCACCACACTGCTGTAGTGATTAGAATAATAAATTAGATAAGGGCTTCACGGCATGTTTGTTAGGTCTACAAACAAATCCTGGGAAGGTGTGGAGCTGGCTCAGTACTTAAAGAGCATTTACTGTCCTTGTATTACCTATATAGGCTAGTTCATAATCACCAGTGACTCCAGTTCCAACAGCTCTAACTTCATCCAAGGTACATGTTTGCACCTGATGCAGATATAGACAATTATTCCTGGGCACATACACATACATAAAAAAATTTAAAGTAAGGAAAATACATATTTAATAAAGAAAGAAAAGAATACATATTTAATAAAGAAATAAGAATACATATTTAAGGAAGGAAGGGAGGCAGGGAGGAAACTAGAACACTAGAATAATATCCATGTGGAAGATGCTATTTATATTTTTATAGCTTAATTATAATCAGTAAAACTGACTTTCTCAACTCTCCCCATGAATAAAGTCAGTACTACTATACACTTTAAATCTTGGTGCTTGTTTAATTCATCATTATTAAATCATAGTTCTACTAATGGAGGCACATGCATAATAGTTTCACTTTTTCTAACAATTTACAACTACTCTTACAGCATTATAACCTATGCAAACCCATTATTATATTTACAAGTATTTCTGCTGACAATTACGATTTCAAAGACTCCAGCAGTATTGCAACATATATTAAGGTCATAACATGAGAATAGAGAGTTAAAGAGCCATTGGCTATAGTCACAGAATGTTTATGAAGTGACCCCATCTACACATTTGCAAATACTTCAAGACTTGTCCCAGTTGCCTTAAAAGTAAGTCATGAGGGAGAATGCATCACCTAGAAAATATCCACAGGAAGCCTGTATTAGACCAGTAGGAGCAAGTGCCCTAACAAAGAGGATGGGATAAAATGACATCAGTAACTTAGTTTCTCCTCTGTTCCTGAGTTCCTCAGACAACAGGACAGGCTAACTAGAGGGAGAGAGTGGGGTCATGCAATCCAAGCATGTGGAGATTTGCTCTCTCATTTTTTTTAAAAGAAAAATAACTGGCTTCTGTGGCCATTGCATACCCTAGAGATTCAAAAACAAAAATGGTCCCTATCAGTTTAACTATTGTTTTGCTGTATAGAAGTTATTAGTGCAGCCACATTTGAAAAATAGCAAAGCTGAGAAATAGCACTTAGATGGCCATGTTTCTAGTGAATGTGAGAGAAGGAAACAAACAAATGAATACTAACATCTCTACTACAGCTTTCTGCCCGCCAAATAACAATGCCACATTTCCCTCCACATACAAAGTATTTGCTGCTGTTTTCCCAATCTAGAAATGGAGACAACCCCAAATCACAATCAGCCACTGCCGTGTATTTTATAGTCCGTGTTCTCTGGATGGTACTGAAGCTCCTCCCAGGGGGTCAGAGTGGTCACTTCTGCTGATCAACTAGGTAAAACCAAGTTTCTGCTGTCTGCACACCACAAATGTAGTGTACAATGACGGAGCAAGGAAGGACTAGCAGCTGTACAAACGATAACAGAGGAAAAGAGGGTGAGAAACACAAACCATCTGCTTTGTGAATTGCCTGACAAAGCAAGTCAAGGAACTTCTCCAAGGCACTGAAGAAAGTTCCTTATGGGAACCATGTCATGCTCACAAGAGGAACACTTTTCCCACTCCCGTTTGTATGTCTGTTTTGTGGTTTCAGGGTTTGCTTTGGTTTGGTATGCATTTTTCTTGCATGTGTCCTCCCTTTGTGTCACAGAAGGTTTTCCTGTATCTGTTATTCTCTATGGCTGTATCTAACATAGGTTCTATGCTCTTCCTTTCCCTTGTGACCAGGGAACACTAGAAGTCCACTTCCTGTGGATACACATTTGGGGCCTCGAGGACTATTTTAAGAATGGGTGAGTTACTAACTGTAGGCTCATGGTTTCTTCGTCAACATGATTTTCTCACAAACCCGGGTTTGTGGTAAATCTGCTTCCTAGTAACAAAATACAGAGAAAAATCACAACTTGAACGTGGTTCTTAAACTTGCTTTGTTTCCTTTCTCCACAGAATTTCAAGGGCATCTGAAACAATATACAGAGCATTAAGGCCATTACATTTATTTCCCAGCATTTGGGAGGGAGAAGCTGTTGAAGTTTACAAGTCCCCCCCCCCCCCCCCCCCCGTTCCTTTCTATCCTTGATACAAACTGCTGAGTCCCTGCCCCTGTGCTTTCTGGTTGAAGCAGCTGAGGCAGCTACACTCAGCGACATTTTGGCCATTTCCAACCCCTTCCCTTCCAGCGACAAGTGGAACCGGCACATGGTCTGCCTTCCAAACACCAAAGTGACAAGGTGATGAAGCGGCTTAGCCAAATACAGTTACCTTGGAAGAAAAACAGCCAGGACTCTCCCAGAATACCGGGTGCAATAATACAGAGAGCAGATGCATTGCAAATTCTATGATTGCTTCAAAATCCCTACATCCTTAAATGACTTATAAACTCATTGAGGATAGTGATTGAGTCTGAAAGTCTCCGTATATCTGTAACAACCCAACACTGTTCAGTCATCTAATAAACACTTATTCATTGGTGTTACACGTAAATGCCAAGGAAAAGAAACATAAATTATTTTTTACAGGTGACTGAGAGCATTTTTAATACTTCTGCCCAATTTTTCTCATTTTAGAGATTCATGCAGGGTAAGACAGAAAATTATAACACAACTTGATATGGATCCGGAAGGTCAAAACTCCTACTGTGCAGATTTCATGGGTTCTTGGATGACTCTTTATTCATCCATGCAAGTAAACAGTCATATCCAAGCACTCTGTGTCCAGGATACATTGTGTGTGCGCGCGTGTGTGTGTGTGTGTGTGTGTGTGTGTGTGTGTGTGTGTGTGTGTGTGCGCGGCTGTGTGTATGCGTCTTTGTATGTACATGTGAGTGTGCATGTGCTGTGTGTGTGAATATGTATGTGCTTACGTACATATGTTTGTGTGCGTATGCATGTGTGTGTGTGTGTGTGTGTGTGTCTCAAGTGTGCATGAGTGCTTAGTGACTGACCTTAAAGGGCATATTTTAAAACCAAAGTAGGAAACAATGATTTCTAACTGCAACACATGCATCCACCAGTTCATATTGTGATCCTTGGGAAGACCATCAAAATATGCTACAGAACCTCTGTAGAGTGAGGCTTTACCCCCACTGAGTCCTTAGACAGTGTTCAGAAAAATCTTAACGTTGCTCAGCAAATATGAAGCTTTATCTGGAATGTTATATAGGTTATGCTTCCCAGTGATCTAACGTTTTGGCAAACAGCCAATTGAATGACAACATTACATATCAGTCCGAAATATTCCGTTCTTAAGAACCACAGAGCATCCAGAGAACAGTAAGCTACACAACAAGACACAGTTTCTGCCAACACCCAAATTACCAAGGCAAGTGACCTCTCCCCTGAAGTCACTAAGCCATTTCAAGCAACCTAAGATTTTAAACTAAGACTCTCAGAGTTTAGACATATCTACACAACTCTGATCCCTGGGTAATTACAAATCAGAACTTGATGTTTTGATTATAACTCTGAAAGATGTATCAACAGCCCTTCAGATGTAATCAATGTCTCCCTTTACATGTCCCTGTGGGCAGTAGTTCAGCTTCAAAGTCAGTATCAGTTTTTGTCATTGGTGATGAATTTGATTGAGGTCCTGATATTGATGGAAAATTTAAATTTAGAGGATTTTGACATTAATCAAGAGGAATTTTGATCTGCTATGTCAATATCTACTGGGCATCAATGAGATGACAGTATTTATGTCAGAGTCAAAGGGAAGGTTGTCAAATCACAGTGTTTGAAATTGTTCTAAGGGGAGTGAAGATCATTGGGAAGCAGTTTCTAGGCATAGTTGGGTTTACACATTCTGAATGGTTAATAGATTTGAAGATATATTTTCAATGTACTACAGTCTTGTATTAGGATCTTCACTAAGTCAAATGTGAAAAAGACTAAAATTACATAATTACCAATGACTCAGTATTGTCAATATTAATGAAATCTGATCATATGATATGGAAGCATAATAGACTTGGACTTTTTCATGCAATTGATTATTACAAATAAAATCATGCCCCACTGAGAAAACAACTGTCCCAGTTTTAGATAGAATTAGGTAGAAATCTATCACTCAGAGTCATGCTTTCTCAGATAGGATATGCAAAGTTTAGTTAGTTGTTCCTTTCAGATGGATTGTGCTATTTATCTGCCTATGTTTGAATCTGTCAGGGTCTAGTAAGGGCTCCCATTACCTTAAAGATCAAAGCTTACCAGACAGGACTGACAACTATGTAACTTGTTCACTAAGTAATGAGAAGAAGAAAGTGCTAAGGGACAGACAAAGCTCCACCAGGGAAGACCGGGCAACCTAAACATTGAAATCACAAAGGAAGTACTGTAGAAATGATCAATGCTCAGCTTTCACAAAAACCCCAGAATTGAAGAAGGAGATTTCCGTAGTTAAAGTGGCTGAAGTCATTCCTCAGGGAAGATAGCATTTCCATGCTGGTGATGGGGTTTCTCTGCCTAGAGGATATATTCTGAGAAAGATGGGAAATACAGACCAAGGAGAAGCAATATCTGTTACCTGAGGTTTTCCTCTCTAAATGGTGCCCCAGTGAGGCTGCTTGTATAGAAAGAAGCCTGTCCCTGGATTCTGCTGCTGTGATAAGAACAGCCAGTGGAGTGATAGTAAGTCTACAATAAGCTCAGAGGAAAGGGACAGTAAGAAGGAAGGCCTCTCCCGTTGTCAGACTCATAATTTATGGCATGCACCAGCTAGACATGCCATCCAGCAAAGCCACAGTGAAGTTTACAGAGCCCAGTGGTAGCATCAAGGAAACAAAGCACAGTGCAGAGAGAAAGGAGCTTAGTAACCAATGCACAGCCTTTGGAAGTCATTTATATGCAGAGCTTAAGATAACCTTCAACTGAATCTTCTCAAGAGTCCTGATTATGGTCCCAAGCACCTGATTGCCCTCTGTTCTCAGGATACCACCCACAACTCAGGAAGGATGGAGGACAGCTGTTAAGGGACAGCTGTGTATGTGTAATTCTAAGTCTCACCCTTTATGATGGCTCCATAATTATCTTATTTTTTAAAATAAGTTATATTGGATATAGGATGACAATAGCTGGCCTAACATTCCAAGAGTTATCATCCACAATTTGGGACCTTTATGTAGTAGGTAGCTGTTCCAGCTTTGGCCTGGAAATACTACCCACAGTGAGGCTTGTGGTAACTGTCACGCCTACCTATGGCCTGCCCCTGAGGCGGAGCCGAGATGGGAGGCCTTAAGACCTGAGATCCAGATGTGCTGGCTCTCTTGGCTCCTGATGATCCTGGATGCTGGATGGTAGACTGAGCAGAGTTCTCCAGAGAACACCCCTGAACTTCACCTCTCCCAGATCCTGTAACCAATCCCTTTACTTGTTGTAAGTTACCCCAAAATAAACCTCCCTTTTAACCACGTGGAGTTGCCTTAATAAATCCCACAATACTTGTACATTGTTTCAACAACAAACAAGGCCCAAAGCCTGACAGACAACCTTTAAGCTGAAACAATTAAGATATTTGATAATAGTCTAATGTACCATTTTTGCAACTTACTTGTGTTTAACATATTATAGTACTGTTACTGATACTGCAAATGAAATGGATGTCTGTTTTGAATTAAGACAAATATAAAACTTTCATGTCTATAATTTCTTACATTTTGTGAATTACTAAAAATTATTGGTTTGGGAAAACATTCCAAGGTATCAATAAAAATTGAGCATAAGCCAACTCCATCATATTCATGACTGCCAAACCAACTTCCACAGTGCAGAGATATAGCAACCCTGTGCTAAGCAGAGCAAAAAAATCTACTTAAAATAAATATTCATTTCTATCAGTTTCTAATAAGCAGCTTCCAGTTGATGAAACCCTAATCTCTTAACACAGGCTTGATCTTGTTCTCGACACTCAGAAAGGAATTATTATATCAACAAAGATCAATGGAGTTGGAAATGGATTTCATAAAGATTATTTATATGACTCCCTGTAATCTTAGCAGTGAACAGTTTCTGGTAATGTTTCCCGGTGTCAGCATCGAGGAAAAAAGCACACTCTACTCATGAAATGTATATCAATATAGCTTGATAATATTGAAAAGTGGTTCTTACCTATTGACGTCCCAGACTTTACTAGTCATATCCAGTGAGGCAGAAGCCACAAAATCACCACCAGAGTGCCATGTGCAGGACCATACTGCGTGACTGTGTCCTTCAAAGGTCAATATGCATTCATTTTTTGCAAGGTCCCATAATTTAACCGTGGAGTCACCACTTGAAGTAGCCAACTTGTTGCCACTGTTTTCAAGAAAACAAGAAGACAATTTGTTTAAAAAACAATTCATGTTTTTCTCTGAACCATGTGTATATTTATATATACATATAAATATATATTTATATATATATATACTATTATAAGTGATATGTGTTTAATTGAGGTTTGTTTGCTTTAGTTACACACTTAATGGCTAGACTTCATGATAATATTTGAGTCTACACAATTATTTACTTTGATTGATTAGGAATTCATACTATGAGATAAACGGCTAATGTGTACTTTTTAAATTAGATCTTCTAGAGTGCTCCTGATTAATTTACCAACACAGCTCTTGCCTTTTTAGGCTGAGATGAGTTCAAGGTTATGTGTTACACTATGTGAGAAGGGAGACTTCAAAATGAAGACCGTCTAGACGTGTTAAGACCCTTCAAAAACACAATAGGGAGAAGCTCTTGTCATTGACCCTTGTCACACGGATTAAATTCTTCAAGAAGATGAGGGATAAGGCAGGTTTTTTTTTGTACTATATCATTAAAAATGAGAATTTTAAGGTACTGAGTAATTGATGATAAATCACTGGATTTTTCTATTGAAGTTATTAGCAGATATTTTCAAAGCCATGGCTTTCAATGAATGGACACTATATCCCGTTTAAGGAAACAGTGCTTGTCAATGATCAGAAGCAGCTGGCTTTTCTGGGGTATGGGGGCAAAATATCAGCTGCAAGCAAACTACACTTTCATCATCTTTTTGTGAGTTGACCTTGAATATTCTTTGTGTTTCCTTGGTAGCTTTCACACACTGAATCATAATGGCCTCTGCCTCAGCCTGTTTTATTATCATGGAGACACATCTTTTCTCTGTGTTCTTAGCATCACGTTTGGCTAGTTGGGGTGCTCAGAAAACACTTCAGAATAAATAAGTAAAATTGGATGAATGTGTGAATAAAGCCACACTATGAATAGAGAAGGAAAGTACATTTACTGCCACTTTCCTAAACCAGCATGATTCCTAACTACATTCCAAATACTAATCTTTATTTTCATTGGTAAGTGTAGACCTCACCTTTTATCAAGGAAGCTTTATTTTGAAGCAGCAGGAGATCATCACGGAAAGCCACACTAGTCAAAATGTGGAGCAAAAGTGACAGATTGATGTCTAGCCCCAGTTGATAAATCAGCAATACAATTTCTGTACCCAAGACTCAGGGTACATTATGGGAGAGGGCACAGAAAGATTGCAAGAGCCAGAGAACCAGGCAGTCTTCTGTTAGATGGTGTCTTCTGTATATAACAGGGAGTGGCAATCCATGAAATCTCAACAACAAGGCTGCCTAAACAAGACCTCAACAATTCCAATAACAGGTGACATACCATTGTAGATGGGGAAAATCTCAGCAGCCTCACCCCTAGATGAAGAGCTATAGGCAATTAGCAACTCCTGAAAATCTTCCCCAGGGAAGATCCTTGTGGTTGGTTATTCCATACCAAGGAGCAGCCCTAGAAACATGTGCAAGCAGGCAACACTGGATGGAATCTGCAAGTTACAGGTGTAGGTTTATTTCTTTGTAAGTATATAAAACTATAACAGCTAAAGAAGGGGAGGCTATGAATTTGGGAGGGAGTGTCAGACACAGGAGGTGGGGGGGGGACAAAAAGAACACGAGAAATGATATAATTATATTTTAGTTAAATTACAAAAAATGTCAATATTGTGAAAGGTGTTTGATTTTTAATAGTGATTTTTTTATTTTAAGGGGGACACAAAAATTTCATTTATATAGAGGAAATAGCCAGCACTGACAGGGAGCTCTTGAAATGCTGCAGACATAGTGGATTATATGGACTGAAGATATTCCCACTAAAGTCAGAAAGGACATCTACTTACCTTTCAATTAGCATAGCTGAAAATTGCCATAGGACAGTCAGGGTTTCACAGTTAGATAGAAAATAAACATATTCTTTGCTTTGTAGCAACGGTTTGTTCCTTCATGTTCTTGTCATTTATACTTTTAGTTTTCGGTATTGAACACCAAACAATAAAAAATACATTTATCCAAAATATTTAAACAAACATAAAACAATTCCTTTCTTTTCTCTAACTTGTTTCTTATGCGTTAGCAGGCTATCAGGGTTCAAAGTCTTGGTCTAAGATAGGAATTACTGTTGAGTTTTTTGCCTGTAGCTGAAGAACTCTCCACACAACTTTAATATACTTCTCTTTTAATTTAAAATACAACTGGGATGTTGTACTGCCATTTCTTTTTAAGTATCACAAGATGGTATTTAATAATAAATACAAGTAATATTAAAAGAAGTTTTAAAAATTATAACTCATGGATGTAAATACTTCTAAATAAAAAGAAATACAAGCCTGAATATTCTTTTAAAATACTTTCATGCTTGAAAATATGTGTATTAAAATATAAAACACAGTATACTTTTCATTCTTGTGAAGATAGAGGACATTCCTGAGGGGACTCTGTGTGTGTGTGTGTGTGTGTGTGTGTGTGTGTGTGTGTGTGTG
>CABHPR010129173.1:50994-78800 GCA_902168415.1 Peromyscus melanophrys
GTGTGTGTGTGTGTGTGTGTGTGTGTGTGTCTGTGTGTCCATGTTCCTGTGTGTTTGTGTGTATGCATACATGTAGAGGTCAGTGGTCACTCTCAGGTAATAGGATCTCTCTCTGGAGCCTGCAACTCTCTAATTAGCTGCCCAGCCATACCTGGGGATCCACCTGTAGAGACAATTACCAATGATTGTTATCTACCCCTACCTGGAAGGGCTAAATAGAAATAAAATCCTTTGCCATTGAGTATTTGAGAAATGGCTATTGGTGCAGAGCTCAGAGGGACTCTGGACCCACACTTGACACAGCCACTGTTGAGAGCTCTGATGAATAAAGACAACATCCACCATGGTACCAGGACAAACACCGTCTCTGTTCCTGGTATCAAATTGGATGCTTTCCATAATGATGATATCACAATGACAGTTTTTCAGAATTTTATAATCTTAAACCCAGAGAGCACTGAATTCCATCTAACTGAATCACACATCCCTAAATTTAATTACTTTTACAAATTATTCATTTTTTTTACCACTCACTCTCTAAAATATCTTCTCTATTTCCTTCTCCAGGGTGGATGATCCCAGTAGAGCGCTGGCTCTTCTTGGGCACCTTCACCCAGGGATGTTCCCCCTAGTATCCCAACCTTCCTCTGAGTCACCAAACATATCTGTTTGGAAGAGTCTATAAGTTTCAAGGACTCCCTTCTGCCAAGTCAGACTTGACAGAACTTACAGAGCATCCAATTTGATACCAGGAACAGAGACAGTGTTACTCCTGGTACCATGGTGGAATGTTGCCCTTACTCATCAGAGCTCTCAATGGTGGCTGTGTCAAGTGTGAGTCCAGAGTCCCTCTGAGCCCTGCATCAATAGCTCCTTTTCAAGTATTCAATGGCAAAGCATTTTATTTCTATTTACCCCTTCCAGGAAAGGGTAGTCTTGCCTCACTCAGACTTTTATTCTTGCCTCACTCAGCAGTTTATGACAGACATTAGCAAAAGTTCCCCTGCTCTCTCTCAGGTATGATACCAATTCTCTACTTGTTCTGCCATTGATAGCCCATTCATGTTCCATCCCTCCCTGCACACACTTGGTTTGTCTTGACTTCTAGGTTCCGTGTATGCACTGTGACTCCAGATACCTGATGAGTTCACAAAGAGCAAAACCATATACTTTATCAAACATTTTCTCATCACTAGATTGTGAACCATGCTCTTAGCATCATACAGCTGAGTGGAACAACAACTTCATTTCATTATTTACCTCTTTAGAGGATTGCCATCTGCCACATGCTGTGTACGCTGTTTCATCAGGTGTGTGTGTGTGTGTGTGTGTGTGTGTGTGTGTGTGTGTGTGTGTGCATGTTCCTGTGTGTGCAAGTGTCCATGCATGTGCATGTGTAGGCCAGAGGCCAGTCCCTAGTGTTGTTGCTCAGACATCATACACATTGTTTCTTTGAGGTGGAGTCTCTCCTAGGACCTGGAACTTGCCTAATTTTGACTTTACCTCCATGGTACTAGGATTACAAGTGTGTACCATCATGCTTGTCTTTTCACATGGGTTTTGGAGATCCAAAGCAGATCTTCACACTGTCATGGAAAGCATTTTACCAATAGAACTGTACCCACTCTGTCCCAGCTCATAACTGATTTACCTTTATTCAACAGCACATATATTTTCAACATATTATTTCAACCTTTTCCCAGTATCTTAAATCTTGGCACTAAATATAAAACTATATTTGATGCCCACATATTAAAATATGAGACTCATTTGATTTAACTCTCAATTGCAGGCATTAAATATCCTTACTGTTTGCTTCTCATGTTTCATTTTCAAATTATTTTCTTTAGCTTCATGTGAGCATTAGTCTTGTTGATGAGATCAGTTTATTAAAAAAAAAAAAACAACAACAACAACATGGCTCACTCTGATAAGAGCTATATTGTATTCTTACCCTGAAACTCCATTGAGCAATTAAGTTTACTAAGCCATTCTTTAGATACCTAAACACCATTTGTCTAACCTAAATGCCATTAATCTCAGCCATGATTAAATGTAGCTAATTTACTCTCCTGTACCTCCATTGCTGCAAATGTACATGAGAAAAAGAGAAATAGCAACATCCTGTGAATAATCAAATCCAAGGATATCACCACCATTGAACACTTGTCTGGTCTCCTTGGAATACACTAGGTCCCAGCAATGAATGGGAAAGATGTAGCTGTGACTAGGTAGGTATCTCATCTCATTACCCCACAATATCACAAGACTTAATGTGCGTATCAGAGAACCCATCACCAAGGCTATACCATTCACTAGAGATGGAAATTTTCTAACATGATAGGCAGTGAGTTTTGTATCAACTCTGAGTTCTTCACCACCAGCTTAAGGTGAATTAAGTTTAATACTCATTAGCTCTCCGCTCAGGGTATATAAGGTAAAAATAGAGATTAGTAGCAATTAGAATTCATCTGCTGTAGTCACATCACTGTCATGTCAAAGCCTTGCTGCTTTTGAAACATTTAGTTTTTCAGTAACATTAAAAGACAAATGGTACCTCTCCACTGTGATTCTATAGGGCAGGTCAAACCATAACTATGTTCTAGAATGAGCACACTCTGTATATTCTCTTTAAGGACTTGTGGCCTGCATAGAACATACTGCTTTGGAGACTTTTCCTGGTTTTTTTTTTTTTTTTGTGGGATCAGTAATGATCATTCCTACTTCCATGTTCCAGGAAATCTGTCTTGCGTAAAAATTGGAGTTTATGACCAAAAGAATTGTGAAGTCCAGCTATACAGACTTGGAACGTCACTTGATATAGGTAGATATTTCAATGTTGAAAGAGGGAAGGAGGAATTAGGGCAGTGAGTTTTTACTGAAGCAAATTTTAGTTTTCAGAATTACTGTCTCCCCTATATTGAAATATACTTAGAAAAATGTCTATTTTGCTGTTCATAGGAATATTAGAAATATAAGCCTAAGGCTTTCTTGGTTCAGTATAATAATTACATATCTAGTAAATTTTTGAAGTTTTATTCTGTACTGTAGTGTAATGTGTTAAGAAAATAGTTTACATAGGAATTTGGGCATCTTTTAAAGGATCTCACCTATAATAAATATTTAGATATGTATCTTCTTCAATTCTTAAATATAGTATCATGAATATAGCAATGTACTTTTGTAACTTTGAAGAATCATGAACCTAAAGAATTTTGTAGATTTGTATTTTAACTAATATTTTAAGTATAAATGGTTTATTGTTGCAAAATACAACTTTCTGAAATTTCAAACAAGCTGTAAAATTGCTCAAGAATGAGAAACATAGCATATGAAGAGTGTGAGGCAAAATTACTGATGTTGCTGCCTTTTTGATAACAACTGATAATTCTTTTATTCTTTATGTCTACAAGGTTCTAAAGTTACAATTAAAAGAAAAAAATAAAACACTGAAACAGAAATATAGTATATCATCCCAGATCACCCATGTAAATAGTATTTCAGTGTATATGGTGGATTGAACTCCGCTCATTCACTCAGGATAAGGTGAAATGCCCCCACTGTAGAAGTGAGGGAAAAAATATTCTCTGCTGTTCTGCATTTACTCTTCATTGGCATCACTGGGGACAAATGTTTTCATCCTGGACTCTTGGCCCTCAGCTTCCCAAGAACACGAGTTACATGATGGCAGTGTGTTGTCAATAAAAAGAAACAGTGGGATTCTGACTATCAGGAGGTACAGCTGCAGGATTCTTCAAACTCTGCCTCAGAAAAGTGACTGCTGCTGCTGTGTCCCTCTGGCCCATGGGGCCACTGTAGCAACAATGGCAACTTCACAACCATTATTGTTCGTATGTGCTCTCTGTGCTCAGACCTGTGTCTTTAATGTGGCTTTTTCAACAAGAAGGACCAACAATCTTGGCCAATTCATGTCTGGAAACAATATAAAATAAGATGGTTCAGGAATACCTTCCTGTTTTTATAACGCAAAGATGTGTTAAAAATATCTGATGCCGAGTTGAAGGATTAAAGGAACCGATACACAAGACTGCCACTAAGCCCATGGTATTGACAGAACGATAGAACAACTTTCAACAAACAGATTGAACAGAGCAGCCATAATATCAAAATGGTCAGCTTTTTTACAATAGCATCAAAAATAAATAGATAGATAAGAAGATAGATAGATAGATAGATAGATAGATAGATAGATAGATAGATAGACAGACAGACAGATAGGATGAATTCCGGGTAGGCTTTATCTTAGCTTTCCATGTCTTCTTCAAATTACAAGTTTCTTCTAAAAAGAGTTTGCCAAGGTTGGCACATACTACAAAATAGTCCAGAAGACCTTCAGTCCTATCCTCAAGCTAGAAAGGAATCATGGTCAAAGGAGACACATGGAAAGATGATCCAACAGTGTCTCCACACTGTGAATTAGCTTGCAGATCCATCCTTCCTGTTCTAGGGCAGGAGTTCTTAACATCTATCCCCGACAGTTAGATTTATTTATTTATTTATTTATTTAGTATGTATACAGTATTCTGCATGCACATATGACTATAGGCCAGAAGAGGGCACCAGATCTCATTACAGATGGTTGTGAGCCACCATGTGGTTGCTGGGAATCGAACTCAAGACCTCTGGAAGAACAGCCAGTGCTCTTAACCTCTGAGCCATCTCTCCAGCCAATCCCCGACAGTTAGAATCACCATCTTGGAGGGACTTGGAGAAATGCAATCTCTCTGACCTGCTGCAAACCATCTGAATCAGAAACACTAGGACTTGGGACTAAAATTCACAGAGAATTTAACTCTCACCACGGTTTTCTTTAAATATAATTTGCTTCATTTTTAGATCATATAGTTTGTACAATAGTTGAGCCTCTTAAAAGGCACATCTGAGTAAATACTCATGAATATATTAATATAATTCTAAGCATGCCTTCTATCGTAGAATTTAGCAATTGACCATTGACAGTTACATGCTTGCTTTTGCACATACATACAAATACATATCTATGTCCACATGAATCTACATTTGACTTAGATTCCTGTATGACTACATGTGAACTACAAAGTGATAGTAAAATCATTCTGTAGTATTCACAATATATAAAATGTGCATTAAGTATCTGAGAAGAGAGAGCATCCTAACTCTCTTGCACTAACAGTTGTCTTGAGAGCCTCTCTACAACTTAACTTTTTTACTATGGTGACTCTTTACATAACTTGGCTGCAAAGCATACAAAGGTAGTCAAGGTGATGACAGTCCTAAGGGGATTAATGATCTAACTTGAAGGGACAAAGCAACAATACACTAATAATTAGAATAATTAAGACAAAAAACATATCACAATTAAAAAATATTTTAACAGTACCAGAATTTTACTGATTGTAGACATCTAATTACATGGCAAATTTGTTTGAAGCAGTATTAGAATTTTGACAAAAATATCATTAAATTGTGGTGATACTGTGTTCCCCCAAAATATTGTGCACCCTAATAAACTTATCTGGGGTCAGAGAACAGAACAGCCACTAGATACAGAGGCCAGAAAATGGTGAGACACACGCCTTTAATCTTACCATTCCAGAGGCAGAGATCCACCTGGATCTCTGTGAGTTCAAGGCCACACTGGAAATAGCCAGGTGTGGTAACAAGAGCCTTTAATCCCAGGAAGTGATGGCAGGAATTAGAAAGGTATTTAAACGTGAGGACCAGGAACTAGAGCTGGTGAAGCTTTTAGACTTTTGAGCAACAGTTCAGCTGAGATTCATTCTGGATGAGGACTGAGAGGCTTCCAGTCTGAGGAAACAGGATCAGCTGAGGAACTGGCAAGGTGAGGTGGCTGTGGCTTGTTCTGCTTCTCTGATCTTCCAGCATTCACCCCAATACCTGGCTCCAGGTTTGTTTTTATTAATAAGACCTTCTAAGATTCATGCTACATTAAATAATTTCTGTGAAGAAATAAAGAAACCCAATGTTATACTGAAGTGTCCCAATGTAAGAATTTATGAAAGGAAACCCTCCCTCAAGGCTCAGGGATCTACGTAGAAGAGAAGGAAGAAAGTTTGTAGGAAGCAGTGGTGGTGGATGGTTTCAAGGAAACAGTGACCCCTAGACAGGACAGGACTAATTTGCACATACAAACTCACAGTGACTGTGGCAGTATGCATAAGACCTGCACAGGTTCAAGCCAGATGGGGTCCCAGTACTAAAAGGGGAAAGTGGACATGGGGTCCCATCCCAAACTAAAAAAGCTGTTTGTAATTAATGCTGCTGGCAAAGAGAAGATCGGTTTTCTTTAATGGAATTTCCCTGAATGTATTAACCACAGTCTAAGGCTGCTCAGGAGTAGTTGACCACCACAAAACAAACTCCATGTCTTTAACACAAAACCAACTCCAAACTCCATGTTTTTCTGTGGGTTCTTCTTTTTGTCTTGTTTTGGTATTTTTTGTCTTATTGGTTTTTTGTTTGTTTAGATTTTCATTTTTAGTTTGTTTTGGTTGAGAGGCGGGTGGAAGAGGGGTGGAGGGAGAGTAGGAAGGAGGGAGAGAGGGAGGGAGAGAAATAATATGAAGCTGAGTGGGTAAAGAGATGGGATCTGGGAGGAGTTGGGGTAGAGAAATTATGATAAAAAATACATTGTATATTTTTTTAAATAATTTTTTAATGGTTGCTTAAAAAGTTAAAAGGCTCATATGTGGTCTCCAGTGACTTACTGACACAGATTTGTGGTTCCTATTGATAGGAAAACACATCAAACACAAAACTGACCGGACTGTCCATACCTTCTCAATGCAGTATCCTTTGGGCTTGGGACTAGGCAGGGAAGGCACTATGGTAGACCAAGAAAAGAGCAGACATTGACTGGTTCATTCTGAGCATGCTCACAAGATGCCTATTTAAAACTAAAGCAAAATGATAATGTGTAGTGAGAATCACAGCTGCAATGTGAGCCTGGACCTTCAGTTGTTCCGATTGTACCTTCCAATCTCAAGAATTTAAAATGGAAGCCAATTTTCAGTGAGAATTTTGTTTGTAAAATTAGGATAAAGCTGTTGGTTTGTTTTATTATTTATGATACAAGATGGAATCATCATTACTGAACCAAGATACCAGTCACACATCATCTGTCCTAGCTGACAAGTGTTCACTATGGGTTCCACTAACTCCAGAACACTTACTTTTTTTTTCTGCTCACATTCATTTTCTACAGATGATTTGCACTAAACTTAATAAGATTGTTTCCATTTGTACTTTTCTGCAATAATCACTGTTCAGAAAAATGTTCCAGTCTCCATCAGTGGTGGGATAGAAACTGACTCTAATTAATTTCTTTACATGAGAAGCCTGGAGTTTTGTTTCAAGCAGCTTACAGAAGGATTTGTTTCTATCCAATTGGTTCTTAATATTCAACAGGATAATCTTGTTTATATATTATAATATTTCATGTAAGTTCTCAATGGTGGTACTTACATTTAAGGGGCTTTTAAGCCTGGAGTAATCTATCCCATGTTAAAATGCATAAAATAAAAAAGTTACATAAAATAAAAAAATATCATTTAAGTGATGAGTCTTTCAAAGTGTATGATTTATCAGGGCAGAGTAACTTAATTATAAAAGTATTAAAGAATATCTTTATTGTAAGGGTCAACTTGTTCAGTAAGAAGGGTTCAATATCAGTAAGACGCAACTCTCGCCTCCCAGAACAATACAGTCATACCAACAACCCATTGAAAAACTTACTGTCACTATTACTTTCATTTTGCTTGGTTTTTTTTTTCCATTGCTGAAGATCAAACTCAAGGCCTTGTACATGCTGGGCAAGTTCCCCATCATAAAGTGACTAAGTATGTTGTTTTTAAATAACTTAAATATAATATGCCATATAAAGAAAATGAATTAAACAGAACAAAAACAAGGAAAAATGAAGAAAGTACAATTTATTAATATACACCAAAATTCTACCAATAAGCAACAACTGTAGTCATTATTTACCAAAATTCATTTCTAGAACTTTTTTTCTGCACCTGCTTCCAGCAGGAAGTAAATGAAGACATAGAAATCGGTAAAGAGGTGGCAGAATAGAGATGAAGGAAATTAAAATACAACCATGTTAACTTTTAGGTTGCATTTTATCAAAATTGAAATCACACTGCTTTCCTTTAATATTTTTCTAATAGTTGTTATTAGCTGAGTTCTGAGTTAAAATGGGTTAAAGTGTAAGAAATTTTGAGCTGATATTTTTCTTTCACTCTAGTCTATGAAAAAATATGAAGAATGTAAATTGCTAATACTTTTAATTATAGGCATCACATGATATGATATATTGAGGATCCATCAACTCTGTGATACCTTTTCGGAAGTCCCCATGTTTGATAAGGAGAAAACATAAGACAAATGAATTTGAAGGTCATTTTACAGAGCACATTGCCAGAATTCTACCCAGAACACCAGGATCACCAGAGAAGTGAGAATGGGATGGACCACCAGAGATTACACGGAACACATCTGAGGCCTACGCGATGGTGGTTCCCAGACGGGATTGTGGAACACAAACAACACAGAGTCTGGGAAGCATGGTTAGTTTCTATGAAAATACACAGTTAAAAGTAATGTCTCAACATGAATGTTCTGCTAATTTTACTAACTTTATGTAAGATATTAATATTAGGTAAGTTGACTGGAGCACACCCTTGGTCTAAAAATGGATATGTATGTATATGGATGTGTTTAGTGTGTGTGGATGTTTGTAACGTATGTGTGGGTTAGGGGTATATGGAAGGTCTAGGTGTGTGTAGTGTAATGTGTGAGGGTATTTGCTGATACATGTGTGTGTGAGGGGGATTTGGGTATATATGTACTGTGTGTATATGTAGTGTGTTTGGGTGTGTAGGTGTATATAGTTTGGGGGTAGTGGAATGGAAGAGTGGGGGGGATCTGGGTGTGTGTGGATTATGAAGGAGTGTATGTAGAATGTGGTGTGTAGTTGGTATGTGGGTATGTGTGCAAATGTGTTTAGGTGCAGAGTGTAGTTGGTATGTGGATATGTGTGGGTATGTTTGCAAATATGATTAGGTGCGGAGAAGCTTAACTGGATGATGTGATTTTTTGTTATAGACAGTAGGCAGGAGAGATATCCTGGGAAATGGTCTTTCTTCCATCCAAGCATGTATTTTCTAGAATATTGTTTTCTCCTGTGGCTGGGTTGATCAATTGGGACTTTCCACTGATACACATGGGGCTCTGGGAAATGAAGTCACTTCCATAATGAAAGTGGACTGTAGGAGGCAGCAGATTTCTGCTCTGAAGTCTTCCATGCTTCATGGCTGCGTTGTCTCTCTTCTTTAATTTATATATCTCCAAATTGTTGGTTATTGTTAGAAAGTCCTAATATTTTGAGACTTTACTTCCTGAGAACATGCAGAGGATTGAGGAACTCACTGGAGATATAAACATCACAAAGAACCCTTTTATTTGGTTATGTTTATTAAAGCTTATGTCAGTATACCCAGATCTTAATTTTCAATAACTTCTGGTGAATTATTTTTGCTATATGTTTCTATTTTTATTTATATTTAACCAGCAAAATTGACAAAATGCTGTCTGAACCACCTCGGTCTGCATTTGCTCTAAGCAATATATCAGTGTTTTCTTTTTTCCTAAATCCCATGAAGGGTGGTGCTACTTTGATGCCATATTGATCAAAAGTATACATTCAGAGTCACAAATTATCAGTTGCTTTTTAAGGAAAATTATTCATCTTATACATGCAGTAACTGTATTTGTTTGCTATTCAATTTTCCAAGCCTTAGAAGCATTGAGACAATGGAGCAGAAACCAAATGTTTCTTCAAGGTAAATGACAAAATTTTATAGGGCAACAATTGAAAAGGTGATATTTAATGGGAATTAAAAAGAAGGAGAAATCAGTGAAGAAACGGCCTTTCAAAAAATGCTCCTTGAATGGTTGAAATGTGTCAGGACATTACAAGAGGAATGATTTTGATGGACAGGTGAAAAGGTGGAGAGTGAATAATGAATGGAGATTAATCCACAGAAAACAACAATATAAACTGCACTCTATCCAATCCATCAACTATTCTAGATAGGAAGGAAGAGGATGTCACAAAAATCAGAAAGTTCATCTAGGTCCATTTCTGAAAGTCCTTGAATATCACACTCCAGAACCTCATTTTTTCAATAAAAAGTAGATGATGGGAGCATGGCTGTCCTCAATCAAGTTATGATAAAATTATTAAACAAGGACAGGAAAACCAGTCAGACATTGACTATATGTACTTGAGACATACCATGTGCATGATCTATACATCTGAAAAGACCTAAACAGTAAGCAAACTATCAGTCAAGTAGCAAATATTTTTCAGTGGCACAAGGTAATAAGGAGGCTTCATAGTTCTCAAACCCACTCTGCTGGAGTTCACAATACTATCCTCAGAAATACATTGTGAAATGAATGCTGACAAATTCTGGGTGAGAAAGTTATGGATAAAGTGTCTTAATTTAGAACGATTAATAAAAATGTTCTTAGGTAGCAAATTTGAAAGTAGTCCCTGAGGAAAGGTTGAGAATTACATGCATGAATGTTGAGGTGAAGAAGAGAATATTTGAGGCAAAAAGAAGAGAACCTGCAAGGGCCCTGATGAGTGAGATAAACACCAAGATCAGTTTTCTGGGTTCCTAGGACACTGCAGAATCTTCTAGGAGCAAAATAACTGAAAGATGCGACCACCACCACTGATCTTATCAACACTGGGCAGAGCTATCTTGTAGTGCATGATTTCTCCTTGCAAAAAATTCACAGTGCATTCTAAAGGTTGCAATCTCAAGGTTAATTATTTGTATAAGTGGATCTGTAAAAACCTCTTTTAATTTGTTATTGAGCTCAGTGCCACCAAAAAGCAAGAGCCTTAAACACTAACCATGGAGACATAGAAAAGTGTATGATTCAGGAATGAGTTCTAAGACTAAGGCATCATGACACAAATGGGGAAGCCAATTACTACAACACAGATCGGATCAGCATGAGGAAGGGCCATTTAGCTTGGGAAGGGGGAGGTTGGAAGGGGGAAGTAAACATTTTAATCAAATCCAATACACTGTTATTGATTTCTCCTTGCCAGACTTACCTTGTAGAATACTTATAATGCTTTTGACATTGAGATATTTGGCCCAAGCTATTGGATTAGTCAAGGCAAAGAGCTTGGCTGCTGGCATAATCTCTTGTATTTCATTTAAATGTGATTTATTCCTTTCTCCAAAAGCAGGCTCTTATTGATAAAATAAATGAAATTGAAAAATCCCAAAGGGAATTTGATGGCCACTTACACAAAATAGGTTTGCAGTGTGTGACGATGTGAGATCATGGGCTTTTTTTTCCTTTTATTTCTTTGGTTATTGTCATAAAGTCAAAACTATCTGTACTTTCTATTCTTTTATGTATTATGTAGTTAGTTACCTTTGGTGCTGCAAATCACTAAAAGCTATCATTCCACATTTCAATTGCAGGTTTTGTTGCTCAAAAATGTTAATGTCATTCACTACCATTAAGGCTGCACCTGCTTGTAGATAATCTTTTACACAGTGTCAAATCTTCAAAGCTTTTGATAGAAAATCTACCAGGGAGATTTTTATTTTCTTCCTGGTTCCATCAAAGCTAGGACAATTGTCAACAATGTCTTGGCAAGCTTTGAAGTTGTCATGTTTAATATCCTGGGCAAGGATTTTGGATCAGGCTAAAATTTCATAACTTCCCAAATGGTGCAAAGTAATGTCCTGGTTAATATTTAATAGAACTACAGTAGGTATTGTTGAGATTTATGCCAATCAAAGACAGCAAACACATAAAGAAAAATTAGTTTATGGTCATAACAAACTAAATTAAAATAATTTCTGATGGATCCACATCATACTATTTTCATTTGGTATCAAAAATGATGGGCAGAGGGAAAAATCAAAGCTATGGGTCTTGAGTCTTACACATTTGTTCTTAGCCTGGCATCTGCACTTAGTATTCAGATATGAGCAATCCAGAGACTCTAGTCTTGATTGTTTTACATGGAAGGCCCAGGGTAGTGCAATTAAAAGTTTCAAGAATAAAGCTCACAGAAACAAGACTTGGCACCACCTCTTCAAGTCTCCACAGCAACACCTCTGAAATCTCTCATTACATTCACTGAACACCCCTGAGGTTGACAAGCACAGCAGACAACTTCGTTCCATAATGTTTTTCACACCTTCCTGGTGTTGGCCTTGTTATTAGCCTTCATTCACATAGTGCTCTTGTCTGTCTCTTTTCACAACCATTCTATACTGGAACACACCTTGCTCCCTGACTGTTTCTTCATGGACTCTAATGTCAAGGTAATTCTTCTTCTCACTTTGAACATTCTACTTTGTTGAAGAGTTTGTCCATTCAATGCCTCCACAAAAAGGAATGCTCACTTTAGTTACCAGTTTAACTCATTTTAGAGTAATAGTGTGACATTGGTATCTTTGTGAGGATATAAAGAACAAAATGAGATGTTTAGGAGCAAATCTGATGCATGACTGCTTGTTCATAATCGGTAAAATTTGGCAAGTTGTTTGAATTCCCCAATTCCATCCCTATCAAAGCCCTTGATACCAGTTTTGTGGTTCCCACAGTCCCTGTCTCTGGGATATGCCGGTACAAAGCACACTACTGCTTTTTCTCTTGCATAATTGGACTTGCCATTGTTTGAACCTGAGCTTTTCACTTAGAGCCTGAGAGAAGGATGCAAGAAGGACATAGAAAGTAAGACACGTGGAAGATGTTGAAGTACCTCTAGCTGATGTTACAAGAAAACACTGAACTGTCCACATTATTTGGCATCAGATCAGTTACATGAAGAACCCACTTCCAGGTGATACTGGAAGTTCATTACAGATATGCTCAATGTGGTCTTCACATGTAGAACCATAAGCTGCCAAAATACCTTTTCTATAATTTAAAGTTTAGGGCATATGGTCTAATGCATATTGTCACTGCACTGTGGTTACATACTTCATAGTACATACTTCATATACAAGGTTAAATCTCTCTTTGGGATTAGGTTTATATATACTAAATGTCTTCCTGCAACATCACACAGGCATTGAAAACTCAATAAATCCAAATGAAAATTATGAAAATTTCTACCGATATTTTCCTTTACACACTGTCCTTATCCTAGAACTCTAGCCTTTGAGTTAAAAACAAAGATCCTATAAAATTCTTATTCTTTCCCAATATCAGTTTGAGATCTTGTCATATTCAATCAGTCTCTGATACTTTGTAAGACATTGTTTTCCTCTGTTTCAACTGCCTTCACCACAGTGTGCTAGCCAGAACACTAAGTTGCAATAAGTAAATCCAGTCATTGAGTATAATGTGTTAACTTGCCTCCAACTCAATAAGAATAGGAAGATGGAGAGCCTATCATTCAAGGAATTTTTTAAGTTAATTCCATTGAAAAATTAAGGTTGAAAAAGATTGACAGGCTTTCCTTATTTGTTACCTGGATTATACTAATATATCTTTGGTAGTCTCTGCAACCTCATCTTCTTTTAATTGGTCTTCTATAAGTGTTACAACTTGCTTAAACTTTGCCACTGCTCTTCAACATCCTTAGGGAAAGCTTTAGTCTTCCATGACAAAAATGACAATAAAACCAAAATATGGTGTACCTAATAGATTACTAAGACTTTCCATGGCTTTGCCTCATGTGTTGACAATAATACCAACTAGGAGGGCTTGTTGTTGTGACACTGTCTTGATTATGTCTACAGATCAGTCTAGGGTGAGCAATGCTGAGAATTTGATGGAGTCTTTTAGGAGAGTTGAAAAGAAAAGGACAGTAGTGTCATAGGTAGCTTGCCAATACAGACATGGATCTTGTGGTGACTTGAACGAGAAATGTTCCCAGTAGGCTCATTTATTTGACCACTTGATCCCCAGTGCGTGGAGCTTTTTTAATGGGTTATGGAACTCTTAGAAGGTGTAGGTTTTTTGAAGGAAGTATGTCAATGTATGAAGGCTTTGAATATTTATAGCCTTGTCCCATATTCCATTCTTGCTCTCTCTGCTTCCTGTATGAGGTAGAGCTGTATCTCGCTGTTTCCTGATCCTACCACCATGCTTTCTCTGTCATTCCTTCTCTGTCAGTATTAACATCTATTCTTCTGGAAGTCAAAATCAACTCCTCCTTAAGCTGCTTTTGGTCATGGTATTTTATCATAGAAACAAAAAAATAATTAGTGTAGTCCTAAAGTATATTCACAATAAAATGCATTGTAGACACAGCATGGAAACTCCTAATCTGAGGGTGAGGTCTTTCCAGGTGTGATGTCCCCTTGATCAGAACTCCATTGGATATACTGAAATGCCTTTCTAAGGTGAGAATTGGGAGCTTTACTAACATTTTATGTGGCAACAAAATTTTCTACAAACAGCTGTAACTTGCCAAGATTTCCTTTTAATTTAATCAGGCCATCAATCAGCAAGGTTGGGTCATACAAGTTAATATTTATTTACCGATTAGATACAGTTGAATGATTCTTGCTTTAACTAGAGGCAAAAATATCAATTCCTCATGGCATTTAACAGTTCCTGGTGCTATTATGTTGACAGTATCCATTTGACCCTAGAAACTTCTTGCCTATAGAAATATTCTTTGGGTAAAATTTGCTTACAAAAAAATCTCAAGAGTAAGAATGACCCTAAAGGTCAAATTTAATCATCTATTAAAAAATAAATACCAGTCTCTGAGTAATGATGACATGACCCAGATTTCTCACTTCCCCATGCAGCAGTCACAAGAATGATGAGGAAAACATGAAAAACAAGGAGCAACATGCTCTAAGCCCAGGAAATAGGAAAGTCTGTTATCTAGCTCCCAAGGTGTCAAGAAATAGCTGCAAAGAGAACTGTAGACCAAGTGAGCTGAAAATGCATAAAGCTTTAGTTTGCAGTTTCTCCTTTTATTCAAGAGCAGCAGCATTAAGAAGAATCTGGGTAAAGATTCTAGAAACTTCAGAATTCATGAGACTACTTTTCTTTTTTAAAATATGTAGAAAAACATTGCAGTCAGGCTGTTTTTCTGGAAGAAGTGACACACTGAATCTTCAGTGTTGATACCCTATGGAGTTGTATGAATAGACTAAAAGAGTAGACAAGCCTCAGAAGCAAGCCCTCTTTTTGGGTAAGGGAGTAGCAGAAGCAGGAAGTTCATAAAACATAACATTTCTCTCTGAAATGTGCAAGAAACAATAAATGCAAAGCCAGAACACTTAGGTGAATTCCAAATGAGTAATTTTTCTTTTCCCCAAGAAATAAAACCTTCAGAATGATGCTAAAAGTCAAAATATGTGAAGACTCTTTAAAAATGATGCTGAAAGTCAAAAAAAGTGAAGACTGTTAAAGATTCAGAGAAAATACTTCTCTCTGAAATGTATTCATTAACCAAGAATAGAAAAAATTACAAGGCTGCAATATCCTAATTTCAAAGGCTCAAGATCACTGAGCATCTAACAAACCGGTACCTACAAAATTAGAGAAATTAGTATTAAGTTGAAAAAATTCCGAGATGAAGAGAATGTGAGGAGTGGGGACCTTGTGCAGATAATATCAGAGTATCAAACTGAGCTCAGGACAGGCACTGAAAACTATATGAGTCATTTCTCCTTCCTCTTCCTGCTGTCCCTCTCCCTCCTCCTCTTCTTTTCTAAATGTTGAGTTACTAAGGATTAGCCCCAAGGCCTTATACATCACTGAGCTATATTCTCAAACCCAATACTTTTTATATCTCTTGAGTATAGATTTTGTTAAACTGAATGTACCACTTACACCACTAATCAGATAAGTACATTTTTAGTTCACCTCTCCAGAAGACACAGGTCTATGATTTAGGCTTTGTGCTGGTTCTGAGGCTGACCACATGAGAACTGTGCAGCAGATTACTGAACAAGTAGATGAAGAGTCAAGGAAGCTTAGGCTACCTGTGACCAAGTGCCTAAAAATCTGACTCACTCTTATAATGTGAAGGTAAAGTATTCAACTAAAGTCCATTGAGTACGAATTTGTGCTCTAAATATGTATGCGGGAATGTATTCTGTCACACTGAAACTAAATCTTGATGTGTGGTTCAAACAAATGGTCATTTCAGTGGCACCATGTGATGCTTTGAATGAAAATGGCCCCTATAGGAGCATATATTTAAATGCTCAGTCCCTAGTTGGTGGAACAGTTTGGTAAGGATTAGGAGGTGTGGCCTTGTGGGAGGAGCTGTTTCACTAGAGGCAGGTTTTGAGGTTTCAAAAGCCTACACCAGGCCCAAAGTCTCACTCTACCTCCTTCTTGCCAATAAGGATATACGCTCCCAGTTACAGCTCCGACACTCTGCTTGCTGCCGTGTTCCCTGCTATGATGAAAAAGACACTAACCCTCTGGAGCTGTGAGCCTCAAAATTACAATCTTTCTTGTATAAGTTGCCTTGGTCACAGTGTTTCATCACAGCAATGAAAATTAACTAAGATACACCACAATAGAAATGACTCAAGTTTATGTAGACTCAATTAAAGCTCTTTCAAGAGGAGCCTTAATACTGAGAGGACAAGTGACAAAGATAAGTGGCAGGTGAGAACCTGACAGAGGATGAAGTTGGATGAGGTTGCTTCTAGGCCTTCCAGAGAAAGATGGTGTACAAGAATAAACTCACTTATACATGTGTCCTGGTTAAAGGTGCATTTAAATGAATCACAACTATGAATATTTTCCATGTAGCAGTGGGATGTATCTAGTTAAACTCTGAGCAAGCTTCAAGTGTAAATAGAGTATTTTACAAATGTTAATTACAAAGTAGGTGGGGGGACTCATTTTTAATTTCATTCCTGAGAAAAGAGCAAAGAGACAAACTAGATGAGGGTGATAATAATAGATGATAAATATAGGAAGTCAAATATATGTTTAAGAGAAGTGTCAGAAATATACACACAAAAAAATGAAGCAGAAATAGAATTCTAGGGCTGGGGAGATGGCTCAGCCAGGAAAGTCCTTGTCTTGTAAGCCTGAGGACCAAAGACAGAGGCCAGCACTCCTGTAAGAAGCTGGGTACAATGGAACATGATTCAGTGCTGGAGATGCAGTCCAGAAGGCCACTATGGTTCACTGGCCAGCCATTGTAGCCTAATTGGTGAGCTCTGGGCCAATGAAAAATCCTGCCTCAAAGGAGATAGAGATTTTGAGGATGGCAGTCAGTGTTGTGGCTTCCATATGTACTTACAGAGACATGATCATGCATACATATTCACAAATATATATACACATGTATATGTATATATATAGGAATAAAATAATAATCATAAAAATAATGTTTGAAACTACTTTGAGTTTAAGATGTAAAAATTAGATTCAACAAGTTTATTCATAAGAACAGTTTTGTTCATCAAGAATTATTGACTTAAGAATATCATTGGTTCAGAAGTAAGGCAGCAAATAATCATCAAGAAATAAATGTACAAAACTAGTAAAAATATAGAAACCTGAGGACTGGCAAAAATAGATCAGTGGGTAAAGTCACTGGCCACTTAGCCTGTCTTAGTTAGGGTTCCTAGTGCTGCAATAAAACACCACGACCAAAAGCAAGTTGGGGTTGGAGGGAGGGTTTATTTGGCTTACACCTCCACATTGCTGTTTTTCATTGAAGGAATTCAAGACAGGAACTCATGCAGGACAGGATTATGGGGGCAATAGCTGATGCAGAGGCCATAGAAGGGTGTTGCTTACTGAGTTGTTCCTCATGGCTTGCTCAACTTGCTTTCTTATAGAACACAGGACCACCAGCCCTGGGAAGACACCACTCACCATGGGCTGGGCCCTCCCCCATCGATCACTAATTGAGAAAATGTCTTACACCTGGACCTCATGGAGGCATTTCCTCAACTGAGGGGCCTTCCTCTCTGATGACTCTAGCTTGTGTCAAGTTGACACAAAACCAACCAGTATGTAGCCTGATGAGATATGTATTAGATCTATGAGAGTCCCATGGTACAAGGAGATAACTGACTCCTGTAAGTTGTACACACACAAAAAAAAAACCCCACAAATATAACAAAAAATTAAAATATGGAAATCTTGGCTTAAAAATTCCTGATAATGAAAGATACTGTTAACTAATTATAGAGTTGTTTAAAAGTCTTATGTTAAAATAAGTCCAGTTTATAAAGATAAGCAATAAAAATATCTTTCAAAACTATAGTTTTTGCTATACTCCATACTAAGAAATTGAGCAAGCAGCAAAAGTCAGGTATACTTTTGCATACCTATAATCACAAAGCTTGGGGGATAGAAACAAGATCAGAAGTTCAATGTAAGCCTCAACTACATAGCAGTTTGAGACCAGTCCATGTTAGAGATCACATACCCAACTAGTACTGCTATTGACTGCTGTTTGGGTTTTGTTGGTGCCTTCCTAGGAATAAGTAGGTGAAGTATGCTGTTCATGTCTCATGCAGTTATAGCAGTTCTTGCTTAGGTTAGTTTTGTGGCCAGTTGACTGGAGAGCTGGTAAATTAAATACTTTGAATCAATCATCCACCCATTCATCGAGTAATTCTATGTGCATGCTGTGATACAATGCCACCACTCTAGCAGTACACTGTTCTCTTTTGTTTTTCTTTAGCTTGTTCTATTCCTCAAGGTTAGCAGGAGGTGAGTGACTCCACCTTCTCACGGCTTTCCTAGACATATGCATAGCCCTCTATGTCCTTTTGTCCGATATACTGTTAGGGACAGGCATGGCAGCACAATTCATTTTGCAGACTTTCTGTCTGGGAACAGGTTACATTAACACATATAACAATGAAATTACTCCCTGTTATTACTCAGATGTTTCTTGAATAAATGATTCTTGGACTAGTTAAGTTCTGGAGTTGTAAAAAGAGGAAACTTTCTAAGTGGCAGAGAAACAGTTAAAGAAATATTTAACATCCTTAGCCATCAGAGAAATGTATATCAAAACTGCTTTGAGACTCCATCTTACATCTGTCATAAATGCTAAGATTAATAAAACAAGTAACAGTTTATTCCGGAGAGGATATGGGGTAAGAAGGACACTCACCTATTACTGATGGGAGTATAATCTATGAAACTCGGTGGTGGTTCCTTAGAAACATGGGAATTGATCTACTTTAAGATCCCACTATACCACTCTTGGGCATATACCCAAAGGATACTTCATCCTACCACAAAGATTCGTGCTCACTCATGCTCATTCACAATATCCAGGAACTGGGAACAAACCAGATGTCCCTCAACAGAAGAAAAAAATTTAAATGTAGTACATTTGCAGAGTAGATTATTACTCAACTGTTTAAAAAAAAAAAGAAATCCACAGGAAAATAGATGGAACCAGAGAACAATCATCCTAAGTCAGGTATCCCAGACCCAGAAAAAACACAAATATGCTGTGTTTGCTTTTATATGGGTATTAGCTATTAAGTCAGTGATAATCAAGCTACAATCCATAGAACCACAGAGGTTAGGTATATAGTAAGGGACTAAGGGGACAGACAGATCTTGTTAGGGGGAAATAGAACAGTTATAAATAGATGGGGGGGGTGCTAAAACAGGAGAACCAAGTAAGAAAGGGGAGAGCATAGGGGGACAAGGGAGGAAATATGGGGTAGACAGCTAAAATTAAGGGTGATTTGGGGGGTAATATAATCTAATACAGTAGAAGCTTCCTAATATATATATATATATATATATATATATATATATATATATATATATACTAATAATATGCATATGAAAATAATATAAATGAAATTGCCAAATAATGGGAGATAGAGCCCCAAATGACCATCTCTTATCACCAAATGAAGCTTCCACTACCAGGATGGGTTTTCATCTAATTGAATGGCTGGCCAAAAGGGTCCCATGGGAATCCCTAAACAATGCAGGCAGTTGCTAGAACTGTAGGTGGCTCTCCAAATAGGCAGCAAGGTCCTATTGCTCAAGAAAACAACTATACAGCTCATTGACTATGGAAAATTCAAGCTGGCGCATACATAGAGCCTTCACCCCTACCTTCTAGCATCTTTGGTACAGGAAGGTATCCTGAACAATAACACAAGGGAAATGCAAAAACCAACCCAGCCACAAATCCCCATATTGACAGTAATGTCCTACCTGCAAGATATGCTAGTGTAAGGTGCCACAAAGCTTATGGGAGTAACCAACCAATATCTGATTTCACTTAAAGCCCACTCCAGCAGAGGGACCCTACACCTGATAGTTTTTGAATGACCAAGAACCTGAGAGTAGAGAACCCAGAGACTTTGGATAGAACCAAGTACTACTGTCCTTTAAAAAAAAAAAGCAATAAAATGACTCCTAATGATATTCTATTTTCATAGTTCAGTGCCTTGCTCAGCCATCACCAGAGAAGCTTCCTCCTGCAGCATATAGGTACAAATGCAGAGGTCCAAAGCCAGACAATATGCAGAAAGTGAGAAAGCTTGGAATACTCAGCCCTAAATGGGATGTCTCCATCAAATCCCCTCCCTTAGGGTTCAGGGAACCCCACAGAAGAGGAGGTGGAAAGAGTGTAAGAGCCTCAGGAAATGGAGGACACCAAGAAAACAAGGCCCTCTAAAGCAAAAGATCAATGCACATAAGAACTCATAGACACTGAGGCAGAATGCACAGGGCCTGCATGTGTCTGCACAAGGTCCTCTACATATATATTATGGCTTCCAGTTTAGTGTGCTTATGGGATTCCTAAGTGTGCAAATGAGTGGGTCTCTGATTCTTGTGTCTTCTGTTGGGCTCTTTTCCTTCTGTTGGTTTGTTTTGTCCGTTTCTGATGTGTCAGTTCTGGGTATTTTTTTTATTATTATCTTATTTTATTTCATCATTATTATCCCTTAGAAGCCTGTTCGTTTTGTAATGAAAGACGGAAAGGGAGTGGATCCCAAGAGTCAAAAAGGAGGGAGGTGGGGAGGAACTGGGAAGAGTAGAGGGAGGGGAAATACTAATCAGGATATATTACATGAGAAAAAGATCTATTTCAATAAAAGGGAAAATGTTTATAGAAAAAAGTCCTAGAGGTGCAAACAATATTGATTCTGACAAGTTTTTCATGGTGATTCGGTCTTATTCTGCTATTCTGAAATTATGAAGTGTTGCCTTCCACTAATGGTTTTTGACTGAAATTTAGTTTTGGTATAGAACTCATGGAAGATTTTGAATTTGTTGGCTTTACATCAATTGATATAATTGACTAACATTTGCTGTTTAGCTGCTTTGGCAGTGTGGCTTCGGAAACAAGGGCTGGCCCATGTGGGTGTTAATGTGGGTGTCTGCTTATCCCTAACATTGCAGAGTGCCTCCTGAAACGAGGGGACGAGATGCCCACGCTCCTGGACCCACCATCTTCCCTTCACAATTAGAACGTAAGTCAGTACAGTGTTTCAGCTGGCCTCCTGGGTCTCAGGGACACAGACCGGATATGATTCAGACTCTGTCCTTAAGGAGATGATGACATTCCTACGAGTTTGCTATTTTCTTCCCAGAAAAAAAAAAAAAAAGACGAGAAATGCCAAGAGACCTGAAGACAATATTGTTTTTAGAAAAACTGGGCCTACATTAGAATCTTGCTTGAGACAATGAGTAATAACGCTATGTAATATCCTTTTCCCTGAGCCTGGGACTGTGCCAAGGACTATGCATAGATTTCCCCATGTAAAGGTCCTGAAAACCCATTTCAGCTTACCCCCACTTTCAAAGGCTAGCCAAGGTTCTCCCAGATGAAGTGAAACAACAGATGAGGTACGTGTCACCTTTACACCAAAAATAAGTCTGACTTTAAGGCTGCAAATGTGAACAACCAGATGTAGTAACTTACTGGAAAAAGAAAATCCTCAGGGCTTTATCTCTGCTATGTAGAAAATCTTGCTTTAAAAGCAAATCAACAGTACCAGTTACAACAGACAAGGCATTCCACCTGAAACGTATTGCAAAGGTGTCTTATTTATCTTGACTAGTGCAGAAGGAGGTGTCCTTCTCCACCACAAAATGATGCCACTGTACCACGCAGTACTGAAAGCAAGGAGAATGGAAGAGTACACTTGGTGCTTCAATTGTCACAGCTGGAAGTGGCCCTCGCATTCAGATTCCACTCATCTTAACTCATCACAAGACCTTCCATTCAACCACAGTGGGGATGGTGGAATCAAGTATCCTGTGTGTGGAGGAGGAAGACTCATGTGTAAACACAGATAGTCTTCCCTGCTTCGTACTTACAATTCATGACACATATCAGATACTCTTTAAGTTGTAACTGCTATCAGCATTTAAGTCCATTCTTCCAGAACAGAGAGATCTGAAGGCTCACGCTCAAATTGAATTTCCTCCTACAATACTAATTGATTAAATATTAAGCAAACAACTAATACTTACATATAGTATGAATGAATAAAGTGTAATGTGTCTAATAATTAGGTTACTTAAGAGGAACTGGTATCTGAAAGCATGCATGTATTAATGTTTACAATGTTGATTTTACCGGGATGTATTTCTCAGTGGGCAGTGGGACTATGGGAAAGACATTTCTCAAAGCTTTGCTCTCATGCACTGCTTTTAGGACTTGACAACAGAACTATTTAAAGAAGTGCATTGTTGCCCTCAGTGCTCGATCTCTTCACCTAAAGGTGACAAATCTTACTAAGGGCAGAAGTGTAACATATACTTCTGCAAAGCATATAAAGCAGAATAGCATTATTTTTTAAGTGCATGTCAAGATTACCTTTTCAACAATCTGAAAAGATTGTCAGCATCCATTGCGCAGCCGAAGACAGTGTGGGGCTCCACACCTTTAGGCGGGTGACATATCAATAACTCCATAGGACTGAAAATTTGAGCTCTCGGTTTTTATACTTATGTCAAATAAAAAGTTACCCTCATTTCTTTTGTAAATAAACTAAATGATATACTTATCAAGCAGCCTTCAGACTGTGGTCTCAGGCACTGTGTAAATACATGAGTAGGCAACTTACACAGAGACGAGTGACTTTAAGGTATTACAGAGAAGGCCATTTATTCTCAGTTCATAAATCAGCTCATAAGGGCAGATGTTATGCTTAACAGGCTGCTGTCACTTCCATTTCAGCCTCAGGCAGTGGACGCAGGATGAAAATGCAGCGTTGTGAAACTGTATAAGCCACTAATCCCGCTGCTTTTATTTATAGAGAGTTGTGGGAACATGCGTGCTGTTTCTCATAATGAGCACTGGTCAAGCAGCAACAAAGGGAAACCCAACACTGGACAGGAGGTGTACATTCAGGACCACACTGCTGTTAGCCAACAGTGTCCTGCTAAAGGTCATGGCCAACTGAGAACATCCCTGGCCCGTTAATACACACTTGCAGATTGATGCAGGTCTGCATCTCAGTGGCTCAGGGCTACTCTAAATGGACCAACAATAGGGGAGGTCAGTGGATAGAGGCACGCAGGCTCTGCACATTTTTAAATTTCTAAAATATAAAAGACCACCCCCAAAAGTAATTTTGTCAGTGTTTAAAGGATTCTAAAATATAGCCTAAATCTAAAGAAAGTAAGATATAGACTCCTCTCTGTGTGTAGAATTTTTTTAATAATGAATTTGGCATAATTTTTAAAATATATTTAAGACCTAATGACAGTTGCATAGCATACATATTTTTACATCAGTTGTATTCATATTTTCAGCTTATAATTAATCTCCTGTTTAACTTAGGACAAAGTTGAAGCATGATCTCACTGTCTAAGCCTTCACAAAAACTTCCTTGGGGAGCCTGATAAATAACGCAGGCATTTCGATAGATCCTTCTTAGCATTTTGTTGAGGTACCAGATCCCTTGGCTACTGCTGAGCTAAATTCTCAAGAGTTCAATTAAGAAATAACAATTTAAAGAAGCTAACCCTCACTTGATTGGGTATACAATTGCCAGGTGATAGCATTTGTGTACTTGATAGAGCATTTGGCTTCCAAAACCAGCTTACAGAGGAGGCATCGTCATAACTAGCATGTCATAGGCAAGAAAACCAGTAAGGTAGGCAGCTGCTAGGTCTAGGATTCTAACATGGAACTGAAAATGTTGGCTCTGAGTGGCTTCGAAGCCCAACCTCTGTCTCCCAGTGGAGTGAGGTTACATTCCAGCTTCTGGTATCATCCATTTCGCTCTTTCAATAGTGCAAAGACAGCTTAGTGCACGTTCCCCTCATCTTTCCATTCATTCATCATTTTCAGCAACTGATGAATTACTTTCCATGGCCAATTCATCAGTCTTCCGAGTAAATGCAAAGGGTTTTTTCCCTTATCAATGCATGATCGCCATCTAGTGGTAACTATGTGGTAACAACAGGATAGTCTCTAATGAGTTATCGATTTATTTTTTTCTTACCCAAGTTTTCAGACACAAACCCCACTAAAGAACTTACAGAGGGTACATTCAGACAGAACCAATTAAGTGTAAGGAATATATGGCAATGATAAGCTATGTGAATTATACTATATTGACTTGACAAAGACTCAGGAGATTATTTTACAAAAAATTTAACATGCCTTCAGTTGGTATAAAATTGGCATAATTGTAAAATATTTATAGATAAGGGTCTGGTGGGGGTGGGAGGATGCAAGCATAAGAAGCTGAGTGCAAAATATCTAGGCCCCAGGTAAAAGCTTGGGCATTGCCATGGGTACCTGTATTGCCTGGAATTGCAGAGGGTAGGTGGGAAAATAGGCAGATCCGAGGGGCCAGCCACTCCAGTCAAAACACCATGAGGCTTCAAGCTCAGTCTTAAGAGAACAAGGTGGAGAGCAGAGAGTAATCAAGGAAGACACCAAACATCTTCCTCTGTCCTCTGTATGCATGCAAATGAGTACAGGTACCTGCACATACACACACACACACACACACACACACACACACACACACACACACACAGAGAGAGAGAGAGAGAGAAAGAGAGAGAGACAGACAGACAGACAGACAGACAGACAGAAGAAAAATCATAGCTAAAATTTTTTTCTCACTTATTTCCTTTCCTTCATTTATGCTTATGTTACAAAATGCCAGAAGTACAATTATTTAATGCATAATCCTTAAGAAAGAAAGTGTCGCCTACATCTATTGAAAAATAACTAGTAACTGGAGAAACAAGTAGGTTTCAACACACATGTGAAAGTTGGAGCAACCAGATGCCTGGTTCTGTTTTAACTTTAGGTGACGTCTATGATTTTAGCCATCTGACTTCATGTTGCCACTTCAACCTAATTCCTATAGTCACTCATTCTTTGGATTCAAAGCACTATTTCTGACTTACAAAATCTGCTTCTGCTGTCATTTCAACAGGCTTAGATTTGTGCAAACATATGTAGTTTGGGAGGTCTAAGTATTTGGTTATATGTAATCATTTAAAGTGTGTTTAATATCTACTATCTAGTAACATATGATAAAGGTCTTTAAAGTTGCCTTGTCTGCATTTCCCATGCTTTTCAAACGCAAGTCTTCTCGTTGTACGTTGTGTTCTTATAAACATGCAACTGAATTCAAGTTCCTAGCACTAGATCCTGCATGCTGCAATTCAAACCAGTCAGGCAAAATGTGCCCACTATAATCGTAGACTCACAACTGTTAAAGTGTGGCTAACCACTTTCTCATTGGATTTGAGGCTTGCTCCACAGGAAGAGATTTCATGATTGGTACTGTAGTCCTGGTAAGAAGTCTGTGGATGGCATACTTCCTAAGGCCATATGGTGTAGAGTAGAACCTGCTTTGTTATCTTGATAAATGGCCTTGCTGTCAAATTGTCTTTTGAATATTTATGTTTATATTTGTAGGCCTGGGCTGCTCATAGAAGCTTCACTTTGGACAGCAGCAAATGGAAAGAAAAATAATTGACCAAACTGCTGAGGATAAAAGACCGAGTGCTGAGTAGTAAATGGGATTTCAATATTAATATCCCACACACATCCTTACCACCACCCCATGGCTCAGTGAACACCATTGCAGAGGAGATGGAAATAACACAAGAGTTGGAGGCTGGGGGAGGGGACTATGAAAGGCGGTCTCCTGGACATGGCATGGCTCTCACAACCATGGACTCACAAAAACTGTGCTCACCTGCACACGATCTACACAAGATCAAGCCAACCAAAATCCCAACTCATTACTGAGGAAATATTGGCAGTTGATAGCAGCCAGGGGAGGGACAACCCTTCTTTATTGAGTGTGTGACAGTTGGTAGGATTTCCATGCTCATGCCCACGTACAAACAGGCAGAGTTATAACTAGACTTGGTGAGTTTACAAAAATAAAAAAAGACTTGAAATTAGAAGGTGGGCATGTTTCAGGGATATGAGGATAGGAGACAGACTTGATTATATTTAATTATATACAGGTATAAAATTCTCAAAAATAAAGAAAACTTTAAAAACACGGGAAGCTGGTTGTTTGGTACAGTTGGTTGTTTGTACTACACTGACGACTTCCATCTTTGTCTGTGTTTTTGTTGTTTGTATGACAGATGCAATCTTACTTAAGAGGAGCATGAGACTTTCATCTATGATATGAGTGACAAATTGTCTCAACTTCCTCACTTGTCTGTCTTCTGAGTTAGTTTGCGATATTTTTACTCCTATGATGGTTTTATTTTGTTTCAGTATAGCCAGTCCTTTGAAATCTTAACAATATGGTTTCATGAATATCACTGATATAATGACACCAGTTGACATGCTAACATGGAGGGGGGAAATAAAAGTCCCATCCCTGGATTTCAATTAGTCAGATGTCAATCCCTACAGTCAATCAATGGCTGCTCAGAGATGGGGAATCAGTTTTCTCTACAAGTGAGCTCCCTGCTAGGTTATTCAATACAAAGGGGCCAATCCTAAACACATGTACTCTTGAAGATAACACACACATATATAACAATAATAATTACATATAAGAGATCATGAATTTGAGAGGGAGTAAGGGGGCACAGAAGGAGTTGGAGGGAAGAAGGAAGAATGGAAAGGATGTGAATACAGTACTCATGTATGAAATTATCAAAAAGTTAAAATTTTAAGTAAAAAAAAAAATCATGAATGACCTAAAGCTTTCTGTGTGGTCCATTAATGAAGTAGAAGGACAATCTACTATCTATTGAATACATTTAATACCCTTCTATTTTCAGTGTAATTTGGATTACTTCACAGGCTAGATCTTTCTCAAGGCTTTACTATTTGAGTCCAATGACTGAATTTTGCCATTCTTTGTAAAGTCTTCTCTTTCCTATATATTTTCTTTTACTATATTACCCGAGACTTCAAGAGGCATTGGATTTATTTTATTACCTGTAACCCTCCTTTGTCCAGTGCTAACATTGAGATAACTGTTATACTGTTTATGAATTTGAGATGTTTGCTGGAAAAATGGGAACAGGAAACAATGACCAGCTTTGGCTAGTCAGGTGTACTACTGTCACACCAAGTAGGATTGACCGCTAAAATGTTTTAAATTTTACTTTTTTTATATGTGTGTTTGTGTGTGTTTGTGTCTGTGTCTTTGTATGTCATGTATGTATGGACCAGTGGAGGTCAGAAGAGGTCATTGGATCCCCTGAAGCAGGAGTTACAGGCGGTTATGAGCCACCTGACATGGGTGATGGGAACCAAACTTGGGGCCTCTGGAAGACCAGTAAGCATTCTTAATGGCTGACCCATCTTTCTAGCCCAGCTTCTCAATTTTTTTTTT
>CABHPR010129174.1:9527-24656 GCA_902168415.1 Peromyscus melanophrys
TGTGTGTGTGTGTGTGTGTGTGTGTGTGTGTGTGTGTGTGTGTGTGTTTGTGAATGTGGCATGCATGTGCCACGGTGCACATGTGAAGGTCAGGACAGGATTGATTGTTAGTCCTGGCCTTCTACCTTGTTTAAAAGGGGGGGATCTCTTGTTTGCCATGCACATGCCAGGCTATCCAGCTCATGAGCTCTTGGAAATTCTCCTGTTTCCACCTCACATCTCTCCATAGGAACACCAGCATCACAGATAGGCACTACTGCATCAGGCTTTATGTCAGTGCTGGGGGTCCAAACTCAGGTCCTCGTGTCCGTGGAGCAAGTACTTTACCCTCTGGGCCATCTCCCCAGACCAGCTTTGGTTAATCTTATTAATAAGTTTATATGGAACGTGACTGCATTTGGGAGAGCACTTCCAAGTGAGCTCCATTTAAAGCAGTGATATATGCTGTCTTTTCTGGTCCTTTTAGTGACCCACAAATCAGCAGTGTGGTTTCTTCACCATGCAAAGAGAAAGACTGACCACTGACAAGTCATAAAAGGCACAAAACAAGGCAGACCAGGAGTTGCCATCCTGCTTCGAGGCTGCTGATCTAGGCCCCGAGCTTGGGTGCTTGGCAGTGTTGTTTTCAATTCATGCCAGCCATTTGAGACAAAGAGAAGGTTTCTGTGACTATGTCTCTTCTTTCCATCCTTCATTTACATGTTAGCATAGAATTAGAGACACAACTTCAATGCTAAAATATTAAGATACTGATGATTTTAAATAATTTTCTGTAGAACAGAATGAAATTGGAATCTTGGCAGTTATCTAGTTAACAAACGGGGTCAGGGAGAACAGAAAATGTTATCTGGAGGTTTGAAGTACTAAGTCTGTTGTCCACATTCATCAGGTTAATAGGATGATCACAGTTCTCTACTCTGCTTTGTTCCAAATCTACATACCTGAAACGCAAATGAAATTTTTATCCAAATTTAGTGATTTGTGAACATTCCTGGACACTAACCTAAATGATTGTTGGGGACAACTGGAAATATTCCTGGAAATTCAGTGCAAGTGTAAGCAGCCCGAGAGGTGATTACTATAGTGTTGCCTCTGTGAATCTACCTTCCAACATATTAATCCACATGAAATTCTCCATCTAGTTATGTATTTCTAGAAAGGTATCATGTTAAATGAGCAGAGATTAAAGGGTTGCCATTTCCATAGCCCTTCTCTCCTATTCGTAAAAATTTCAGTGAGTGTTCAGTACCAGCAGATGCCACAGCATGTATGCTAAGAGTTAGGCCTTGTGCTTCGTGTTCAGCACCTGCACCTGCTGGAGGCAGAGCTGGAAGGACTGGATGTGAAGAATTCTCAAACACAAGATGTGTAGACAAAAATACTTAAACTGAAAATCACAGTCAGAACTTTTTTTCCTGTATGACACTACCATGGCAGACACGTGTTATTCTCCATCTCTCAGAACCCATAGAATATACAGCACCAGCTTCAGCTGTCTGTGGAAACTGTGGGCTTAGAATGACAACAGGTGAGTGTAGACTGATGGCCGCCCCTGGGGGAAATGCTGTTAATGGAAGTGTGATGGGTGTAGACAGCGGTGCATGGGAATCCTTAATCCTTGCTGTATGTAGCTCACTGTTGCCATAAGCAAATGATTGCTCCTTAAGTTTTTTTTTTTTAGCTATTTTAAAAATAAAATATACAGAAGGCATTTTATTTAAGAATGTTTGAATACTGGTAAACACTAAGTTGCTTACGTCCCCTAAGATCACCAACGTACTCTGCCAGCAAATTCATGGTATTTTTAATGAAAACTATCTCACCCATTTGAAATATTGCCCCTAGAAGCATAGAGAGTACCTAAGAGGTTAAGACATTGAAGAGAACTCAGATCAACCCTTCCCAGAATTCTTGATGTCATCTTTTTCTCTGAACACTCCCACCTGTGTGACCGTGTGCTTTGCTCAGACCAACGTGGCCTTGTGCACTCCTCCTCACCTCTGGCTGTTCACAAAGAGATCCTCTACTCACCAATTTTCCAGGGGCCAGCTAAAGGCTCCCTCCATAGCCATGGCCACCTACTGCTGAGGTTCCTCCTCTACCCACGCAGCAGATGAACAGAAGTCCACACCATAATGTTACCAACCAATTTAGTCACAGCTGCAGAGACAAATGCATTGCCCGAAAGCTGTAGAATGTGTCCCAAACTTGCTCTTCTAGGAGACAACTTGATTATAGATTCTATTTCCTTAGAAAAGTAGAAGAGACTTTATTTCTTTAAAATAGAATATTCCCCCTCAGTAGTTTATTGCATATAAAATTTACATATATTTACATGTGCACAACATATAATGTTTGCCATATATAATAAGACCATTCCTGGATAGTATGAGATGAATTTAACTGTCTTTGTTTGCTGTAAGGAATTGCCCATTTTCAATTTTTAACTGATAAGCTTATGGGCTGCCATATGATGTTTCTATACACCAAAACATTATGTCATATCTGGGTAAACACAGCTATTTCCTAAAGCATTTGTCATTTTTCTGTAGTGAAAATATTTTTGTAGCTTATTAAAAACATGCAGAATGCTATCAACCTAAGTCACAATACTATACGGTTGCATGTCAGAAACTCATTTTTCACATTAATTGATCTATCTCATCACCTCCTCTGGACCCTCCCCAGCCTTTAATACCCATCATTCCATTCTCATGATCAATTTTCTCAGATTTTACATATGAGTGAGATCAAGAGGTCCTTGTTTTTTGTATGTTATTTACCTCCAGTTCATCCACGCTGTCACAAATGATGAGATTTCACCCTTTTTATGACTAGATAGTATTCCACAGTGTGACACACTCTTTATCCAATCTTCAGTTGATGGACAGTTTGTCTATTATTAATCTGCTGCAAAATGCAGGCAGTACAGCTGTTTCTTCAACACAGTGGCTCCATTTTCTTTGTCCCTGTACCCAGGAATGGGATTTCTGGAGCATAGGCTAGTTCTATTTTTGGTGTCTTGAGCAACCTAAATATTGCTTTTTTATAAGGGCTGAACTAATATCCATTCTGACAAATACTGTGTTCTTTTTTATTACATATAAAATGAATATAGTTTTTCTCCACATCTTAGCACTTGTATTTTTTTTTATTTTGGTAACACCTATTCTAACTAAGAAGAAGTCCTACCTCGCTGGGCTCTTGGTGTGCCTTCCTGACAGGATTAGTGATATTGCCTATTTTCCCACATACCTGTTGGCAAGATTGCTCATTTGAAACAGATTATATTATGTGAGAATATTCACTTGTAAGAGCTGCTGGAAACACAGTAGTGAAATTCCAGTTCCATTTAGAAAATTAGTACAACCATCTACTTGGAATACTAATGGCTTTAATGAAGATGCAGCATCTTGCAAACAAATGATTAGATTTGCACAGGAAAGAATAAATAGAATTCTAATTAACAAATTACTAGTTTTTCTTAGAGCTTTTAGGTTTTAACCGGGACAAGTGACAGTTTTGTATATAGTTTGAAGAACTCATTTTCTTACTCTATATTTACTCAGAGTATCTGTAACTGCAGTATGTATGAGGTACAATGTCTGTTCATCTTGAATTGATGGACTATGTATCTAAGATCCTCAAGGCTCTATAATTCTTTTGAGCACCATCCCCCAAAGACCTGGAACAGCTGCAGGCCAGGTGAGAGTTCTGTGGTTATATCATATTGTTAGAACCATGTCTGTGTGATTTTTCAAAATGACATATTGTCTGGTCTAGAATCTAAGCAGCCACCCTTGTTATTCACATGAGATATTTCACAGTTCATTCTATCTTTCCTCTAGGTTGTGTCATTTTTACCTACAAGCTGCTCAACGTAGACCAGGCTTTCACAACAGCAACAACACTGTTGGCATGAGGCTAGACCATTCTTGGAAGTCTGTCTTGTGCATTGCAGAATATAACCCCTGAACCTCAGCTTCCTAATTGTAGAAATACCCATCATTCAGCAATCAAAACTGTCTCTACTTATTAGCAAATGTCTAATGCCCTCCCAGAGTGGAGTAAAATCATCTCTTTTAAGAATCACTTCCATGGAAGGTGTGAGTTGCATTGTATGTCCCTCACAATATTTTTATTAAAGATAGATACATCTATGGATAAGCAACTAAAAAGGAAATCAAAACAAAACTTTAAATTAAAAAAAAAGAAGCAAATACCAATAACCCTTTAAATAATGGTACGTCTTACACCATATATTTAGTAAGGCTAACCATCAAAGAATAGTTGACTGAATATAGTGTTCAGTGGCTGCTAATGGAGAAAGTATAAAGAGAAGTTAAGGAGAAAATAGCAGATGCCTGGCGCCTCATAGGCACTTCTGCAAAAGCATATCCATAAACTCTTTTCCATCAACAATGTAACAATTTGAAATGCACTGTTTTAAAAAAAACACGATTTACAATGTGCATCAAGGTTGCATAGTATGCGTTTTGAGAAACACATTAGCTTTTGGAAGCATTAATACGCATGGACCTTCACACGTGTGGGTTCATTGCCAGAAAATGGAATGCAGCAGGTAATATAAAATACAGATTTTAAATAATCACTGTGGACCTATTTCCTGCCATGTGTCCAGAGCGCTTTGCTCTCAAATTATGTGAAATGAGGATTAGACACAATACGATGACTTTTGAAGTTCTGAAGAAAAGGCAGCATTGTTCTGCTCTTTAGAATAAAAATTCATTCTGATCATTTAATCTGCTGTAGTGTTTAGCTTCTATCCTCTTCTTACTTCAGTGTGTTAAACTTATTTCTTCAAGTTTAATGTCTCAAGTAACATAGAAGGATTTCTTGGAGACAAGACTCATTAGACATATTTAAAATATGTACATTCTGTCCAGAACTATTCAGAAGGCATTTCTAGCAAAAAAAAATTCTGGAAACCACTTAATCTAACATTAATATTAATTTACTTAATGGCTATAAAAATATATTATGTCAAAATCTTTCACAGCAAATATGAAATGTGCAAGAGATATTAATAATGCATCTCTTCTTGCAGAGGTGAATAACAGAACAGAGCTGGTTAGATGTGATGTCTTTTCTTCTATGGCAGCAATAGAAGAGTGGTCACTGAAGAGTGGTCATTGGTGACTAAAACACCTTAGGGTCTAGCTAGGTCATGTTATTGTTGAACTAGAAAATCAAATGGTGGATATACAGTTCAATGACATATAGTGATCATTAGCTTGTGGGTAATTTCATGCATACAACTACTAAACTATGAAAAATAAGATGTATAGAACAATTATGCCATCCCACATTATACCACTGCACTGAGGCACATAAACCTGTATTTTAGGAACAAACTACTTGGTATCTTAATTTTCAATGTAAATGAATTTGTTTAATGGATAAATTATTTTGTGGATGAGATATGACATATTTTTGCTGTAAGTGAGAAATATTTCCTGTTTACGAGAGAAGAGTTGTGCATGCCTTTGCCCTTCCAGACTTCTGAAGTTTTGCATGAAGGTTTTTAGCAGAGCACCTCAAGTGCTGCCCTCAAGCACAGTTACAAATGAGTTAAATATTAGCTGATTAAAAACTTATAAGAGAAAAACATTTTGTGCACACAGGAGGAAAATATGTGCAAGTGTGAATAACATGTTTATGTGCACTTCCTTGCCCACACATGCACATCTGGGGTGATCCCCAAGTTATTGATCTGACGACTTCACTATTAACTTATTTTTCCTTCCTTTACTTTCCCACAATCATCTCATTTAATGTTGGACTGAATTTGTACATATGGCAATAAACTTGGGTCCACATGTAACTCTCTGTCTTAACGATCTGTTACAGACAAATTTAGGCATACTGAGTTAATTGTTTCTACTTCTTTCCTCTTATTAACGTTTCCAATCACTGATGGAAACCGTTAAACAAACTTGCCTGTGGGGAAGTCCCATGGTTTCCACAACAGAGCACAGCACATGTGGGTATAGAACTTTATAATTCATAAATACATTTGTACATGTCATTTGAATCTGACAAAAATCGCAGAAGGAAATTATAATTTTCACTGTCCATTCCAAAGCCAATCTGAGAGGAGACACCAGGCCCAGACTCCCATCTGGGCCTTTGATTCCAGATCTCTCCAAGATGACATCTCTTCCCATGTCTGTCCGGTCATGCCATACCTATGCATGGGCAAGATCCCAAATTACCCTTGAATCATGTGAGAGAGGGAAAGAAGGAAGCACCCTTGGTCAGCTTGTCCTGCCAGAGTGTCATCAGCATGCTGGTCTAGCGGTAGTGAAGAGCTCACTTGTGGCTGCATGCCGAGTGTAAAAACACACACCAATTTGACCTGGAGCATCTTGGCCATAGTCTGATCTCTGGCTAATGCCAGGATCAAGGAACCTGAAGCCTGGACAGCTCTCTACCACAAAGCTTGTAACCGTTGTCTGAGATCCTGCAAAATGAGCTCCCTTCCAAAATAATCCAACTATAGAGTGGCTGGAGAGAGTTCATCTCTGTAGAGCAGTGTAGCTAGAGTTTTCCTGCCGGGCCCACAGTCAGGACAAATCTCTGTCACCCGCCAGTCCTACAGCCGCTCAGACTCAACCAAGTAAACACAGAGACTTATATTGCTTACAAACTGTATGGCCGTGGCAGGCTTCTTGCTAACTGTCCTTATATCTTAAATTAATCCATTTCTATAAATCTATACCTTGCCACATGGCTTGTGGCTTACCGGCATCTTCACATGCTGTTTGTCATGGTGGCGGCTGGTGTCTCCGGCTCAGCCTTCCACTTCCCAGAATTCTCTCCTCCTTGTCCCGCCTATACTTCTTCCTGCCTGACCACTGGCCAATCAGTGTTTTATTTATTGACCAATAAGCAACATGTTTGACATACAGACAATCCCACAGCAGAGCAGTAAGTTTTACAATAGAAAACGGATATATGATCTGGGCACCTTTGCCCCATGCCCCCAGAGGATCAGTCTCCATGCACAGATACTATTTGGAAATTAAGTCATAGCAAATAAACATTATTGGAGACTCTTGGAGACCTAAGATGCTCCCAATGCTATAGTTGCTATAATATTGCACTGAACTTTATTTACTCATTCCTGTAATGGCACTGGGGAAGTAAAACTATAGCAGGTTTAGGCCAGAAAGTTTCTGACCTTATGGTGCCCGTAGTTAAATATCAGAGTGAAGTCAGGGACAGTACAGTGAGATACAGGCCGACATAAGCACAGGGTGCTATAGAGCGCTTACACAAGGGCAGAGAAGGGACGCCATCAATGACATCTACAAGGTGTGCCTTTTGGTAGGAAACCTGTCCCTGGTTAGGAGAATCCAAGTTTATGCTCAGTTGCTAATAATTAGTAGTAGTATCATCTCTCACACTCTGATACATTTCAATCAGTTGATAAATTCAATGATCATTGCATTATTAGGAATGAGGAGAGAAAGAATAAGAAGCAGGGGGAGATACTCTGGGCAGAGGAGCTCTTGGGAAGGCATAGGAGCCCAACTGTCTGGACAGGAACAAATCATGAAGCAGGCAAAGTCCAGAGTTATCAGGGAAAAGTGAAGAGAAAATGCACACAGAAAGATTCTAAAACACTTAACAATTTCTCTAGCACTCATTCTGCTTATCAGCAAAATGATATAAAAACTGCCTGTACCATGGTGTGTGTGTGTGTGTGTGTGTGTGTGTGTGTGTGTGTGTGTGCATGTGCACACCCTGTACACCTAAGTGTATGCTAAATGAGCATCTGGTTGAGAAATGATGAGTCATTATCAAAGTGTTTTCTAGAAGTGCATGATGGATTTACTTAATTTTGATGTGTAGCCATGGCCATGTTAGGTCTGACTGTCAGCATCAAATGGGACTATCTTCCAGTCTCAATTTTTCCACAAAAGGTGCCATTCCAGAAATAAGACGCAGGAAATCAACTGCCCCTCATGATAAAGTAAGCAAGGCTTTGAGTGGAAGTACCCACATTGCCTTACACAGGAGTTCCAGTATCTGCTGGAGTGTGTCCCAGACACCATGTGTCATGTTCTGCAAAGGAGAGGCTAAAATATTTGGGACATAGCCCCAAAAATGTGAAATGAGAGCAGGAGCATGAATGAATGACTGTGGAATAGATCTTCTGCAAGGAGATGGGCACAGGGAACCTCCAGACCTGAATTCAGAACATTTGTAATGAGTGTACCCTGGGGAGAAGACACCTGATGTATGAAACTTAAACAGAAGCACAAAAAAACTGATTCTATTCTATTTGATAAAAAAAAAAAAATATCAAAGAAAGTCACATTGGATTATAAGGTCATGAGATCATCCAAGGAAATAGTAAAAATGTATGGAACCACATAATATTTGAAGATGTTAAAGAAAAATACACAATTGCTTGCCTTTCCATGACTTTCTATTTCCCAAGAAGAGCGTGGCCCTTAAGGGGTGAGCAAAACCATCCTCAAAACCAGTGACTTGGAGGATTTTTCTCCTGTAATATTTTAAAATATCGTATTTTCACTTAGAATAGAGGAACTCCAGACTCTAAAGGAATACCAAAGACTGTCTCTAAAAAGAGAAGGAGTGGCCAAAATGTGTCACAGTGGAACCACTTGCATTTCTCATTGGCCAGACTCCCTGGGTGCACCAACATACATTCCCACATCTACCCTGCTGTTAGATTTAAATATTTGAGTCTGTTCCTGTAATGTAATTGTCAATTCAGTCCAAATGTTGTTTGTCTGAGTCCTTACTACAAACAGATGAAATTACCCAGCTCATAATCCTAAACCTCCATAAATACTCTTTAGAATCACTTTTAATCTCAAAATTACTCAACCACTATTTGTCCTCAGCATTCTTAAAAAGCTGCATATCTTCACTGTCCCTAAACTATTCTGAATAGAGCCTCATTGTTACTCATGTGCGTCCAGTCATTCAATGTCCATGATTTTCTCAACACCCTGAATTTCTTCCAGTCTTACATTTCTTTTGCTTGGAGATTCCCAGAAGTGAACAAACTCCTCCAGACCAGACGCATGTTGAAAAATATTCACATCCTTTCCTCTACATGTCAGAATCTGGAAATGTCCTTTGTTTCAGAGGGAAATTGACAATGCAGGAGCCAGCCACGCCAGGCTAATTGGCGTCATGCTTCTTGTTCTGCACTGAAGTAGTACTTAGGTTCTATGGCAAACTTGGTGATAAATGATAGGATGTCGAAGTAAGTTAGCTTAGGTAAGTGTTGCCAGCAAGTTTGATGCACTTCTCAAGTGTTCCTTTCATAGATCCAGAAAAATCGGCCTAAAACAAGATGAGGAGGCCAAGGAATGTTCTGAAGCAACCATTTGGCTCTGTGCTTACTCAGAGCAGCATAGTTTTACCACTTCAGCTTTATAGAATTTCAGAATTACGTGGGTATTTCCTTATGAGACCAGGCCCCTGAGTAGTATTAGAAAACATTTGCTCCTTATTAGCTGATCCTGAAGGTTTTTAGGTGCATACTTTGTAAAGATGTGCAAGTGTGTCATGAGTATTTTGGTTGAATTGAATGACTTTTCATTAAACTCGGCAGAATAGCTTGATAGTTAAGCTTTCATCCACACAGTCTTTTCTTTCTAACACAATGAATAATGAAAATTGATTGCTTGGTTTTCAAGGTTTGGGGTAGATGACATTTTTTTTAGAAACTTGAACTTTTTGCTTTTAAATGGTGGAATAATGTTCATGATGTAGGTGATCTTGTTTCTTCTACCTATGGGCTTCTACACTGGTTTCTGTCTTTGCATAAGAATGGAAGAGAGAACTAAAGACTCTTACCCATATTACAATGAAAACAGAACAGACACTGGGTGAAATTAGTGTAGCCCAGCAGAGCAGTCACTTAACTGTTAGTGCATTAGAAGTCGCTGTAGCCCACCCTGTAGTGAATGCAAGCTCTCAGGTTAACCCTGGCAATGAAAGCCCTGGGCAGCCCGACTGATGGGATGGAAGGGTAAGTCTGAGAAGAGATAAAGGGAACAAATCACACAACAGATCCATTTCCAGGAAGACCACAGGAAACACAAGCAATCATCTCCTCCCTTCATCATATCCCTACACACTAACCTACTGCATCCACACCTGTGGATGCTGTGGATCAGCTTCCTCTGGTCTCCACATAGAGGCAGAGTTTTTCCATACAGGTTAGTATCCTGCTTGAGGACACAGAGCTTCTGTGGCTAGGAATGGGGTCTTTGTATGCTTTATGACTATGGGGCTGGTGTCAGCCATTCTTGGAGGCAAAGGTTACTAGTTAAGGCCTGAGGAGCAGGAAGACAGAGTTGATAGGAAATTGAGATTCAATCCATCTCAGAGAAGTACACAAACTCCTTATCATCTACATAATAGGAGCTATAATAGTCGCTGTACAGCTGTGATGGAAACTCTGTATTTGATGAGATTGGAAGTGCTTGCAAAGGAAGAAGTTAAAACTGGTTCAAACCACAGTGGCATTACTGTCATCCATGGGGAGCTTGTTAGGGTACTACTAAAAGAATCCCATGATGATCGGAACATATGAGCATAGTACATTTGTTTGTAAGTAGTCAGGACATCAAAGCCATTGCATGATAGCCGTACCCTGAAATTTAGAGACTTCTCTCCATAAGATTCAAACCACTGACATGATGTATCACAAGACATGGTCTAGAGAAATGGTTAGGCTGATAATGAAAATCTCAAGTTTCAGCATTATCAAAGGCAATGAGTCCCCAAGTAAGTGTTCTGCTAGGACAGAGATACGATGAGAACATATGTGTGACTTCAAAATAGAAGCCAAGTTGTAAGCTGTGGTTTGTCTGGAATTCTTTCTCCCCTACTCAATGCCATGCTATTCCAGCAATGCAGTGCATTCTTTACCACTCCAGTTCAAGGAGTCACAGGAGCCAGAGGTGACAGTGGTCCCCCTTTCCACTTCAGTTCTCTGAACTTCTGGGTGGCAACACACAGACTTAGAAAGCAGAAGCAGAATAGCTACGTTCTTTTCCTTGCCTGTGTCATAGGCTGGCTCTGCCTGTGCAAGCATGTTTCCAGTGCATTCATAGGGTTCAGCATGCAGGGTGACTGCCTCACATTAGCGGGTGTAACTTTGAACCTGGAAGATAACAGACAAGTGTTACCCATCTAGTGCCTCCAGTCCCTCCTGAGCGAAAGAAGATGCTGAGGCTGTGGAGGACTGGGCAATGATATGATACTGGATCCCTGTGGCTATGCATGTGACGAGCCTTATAATTGTGCACATTGCCTCCATGCATTTGTTTCATGCTTGACTTTTAAGGTGTTTCATTCCATGTGGACTTTTCCTTCTGGCTCGGGGATTGAACCTAAGGTCTTGTACCTGCTGTCCAAGCATTTTAAAACTCACCTAAATCCCCAGCTCTGCTTGCATCCAGACAAAACAGCAAAAAGCTGAACTAGCTGCCCAAAGGTGTTATTTCTTTCGTTACAATAAAGAAAGAAAGAAATGCAGCTTTTAATGTTGGACCAAACAATACAGAAATGGAAATTTTATTTTGAAAATTATTACTCCTTCTTATGATTAATATAATGGATTTTCTAAAAAATGTCATATTAACCCATCAGTATGATAAACATTTCCATTGTTTGTTTTGGTAATCAAAGGTCTCTACAGAAAACTAGAAGTGTGTGGATTTTTCTTCATAGACACAGTGTGGTAACTTTGCATGAATTCTTTGGGGTTCTCTCTCTTTCTCTCTCTCTCTCTCTCTCTCTCTCTCTCTCTCTCTCTCTCTCTCCCTCCCTCCCTCCCTCCCTCCCTCCCTCCCTCCTCCCTCCCTCCATCTCCCTCTCTCCCTCTCTCTTCTTCTCTCTTTCAGGAGCAGTTTTCTGGTTTTCTTTCCATGGTTTCCATAAGAAAAGATGTCATGTTCTGGTCTAGAGCCAGGGACTGGTGTGCAGTTCATGTTCCCACTCAGATGTCTCTTGTGCCCCTGTTTTGAGAGCCTCACAGCGCCCACTGTTTCTCATCACTAGCCAGCTTCATACAGCACTAGATGTCTTTTTTCTGTTTTTAAATAGAAGAAATAATGACTACCTAGTTTGAAAGGCTCTTTGGGATTATGGGTTTGGTTAATATCCTCTAAAAACAATTTCCAAAAACTGTAGTAGAAGATTATAAATGACTTTTTATGTGATTGCATCCCCTGGTGCTTTGAAATGAAAACACAATAAAGAATATAAAAGCCTTTGGTCAGAAAAGCTAATCCTGAGTTGATGCCATTTACATTTAGATTTAAAGAAGTCAGTCTATTTATTCTTTCAAACTTTGCTGCAGGTTTTAAATTGAGAAAACATGGAAATTAAAAGTCCTAGTATGGTTATACACATTGTGAAAAGTTGTAATGCCTAAATTCAGTTGACTTCCAAGAATACTAACTGTGATAAACATAAGGTATGGGCAAATGCACTTAGTTATGTTTAATGAAACAACTTTATTGCGGTAATTACTAATAATCTAATAATGGTTATCTAATATGTAATCCATGTAGAGGGAATTAGGGTCATTAGAGTGTAATAATGCTCCTGCTGTGCCTTCAGATCTGTGAATACACAAATATACATTACACATAAGACAGCCCATGACTTAACGATGGTTCAAGTTAACACTTTTTTTCTTTGCTTTATGAGAATGCAGAAGCAATATGAATTCAGTAGACACCACAATTGTGGTATTTATTTATTTAATGGTTCCAGGGATAGAAACCAGGATTTTGTGTGTGCTCAGCAAGTTCTCTGTTACTAAACAGCATTCCCAGCCCCCTAGTCCTAATTTTGAATGTTGTAGTTTTCTTGGGCTTGCAACATGCAATTCAGTCTTCTCTGCGATGCTGGGCAGTGACAACAATTTACAGCTCCTAGTCAGCCATGCAATCATAGGCAGAAGCAATCAACACTCTGCAGTGTGTTTTGTTGCTAAGCTGGTATGTTTAGTAGGTTAGGTGTATCCCATGTATTATTTTACTCAGTTGACAATGATTTTATCAAGACATAACTCCATTGCAAGTTGTGGAACATCTGTAGCAGTACAGTCCAATTCCCACCTTTTATGGGTAATAGAAAATAAAGCAATATATCATAGTGGAAAGCTCTTCTACTCAGAATCCAAACCTTGGTTCTATTCCCAGATGGTCCATGTGACCAACAAAGCATGTATTTCTTCCATCACGATGTGAGAAATTCAGATAAATGTCTTTAGGGAACTTTCCAAACCCAAAATTCTAGGACTCTGTGAGCTATAATTCTACTTCAAATGACAACTGGCCTTAAGCCCGTAACATGGGATGCCTTTTATGATGGCTAGAGTAGTGGGAGGCTGGCTGAGCCCCTGGCAGCAGCTCTGGGACAGGGTGTGGTGAGCTAAGAAAATCCAGCTGATGGGGAAGAGCTGGGTCAGGGTACCATTGCCCTCTCCCCATCTCAGCCAGGGTCCAATTGCAAGCCTTCAACCACAAGGATATGGAGGAGGCCTGTTTGGGCATGTACAGATTTTTGTTTTGCAACTCATACAGAGGGAGCCTGCTTATATAGGGTTAGGCTACTGGTTCCCAGCCAACCTATGTTTCTTATATTAAATACAGTCTTACAAATCAGAATATTGAGGAATTGGAGACAGCATTTGGATGATGGCAACCTTACCATTCCTGTCTGTAGTTTTGCTTCTTTTCCTCTTAAGGGCTCTGTTTGTAAATTAATCGGTTGCATATGTGTATGTGCACACACACGCATACTTGTTTTCATATATGCAGGTACATATGTGTGTGCCTGTGGAGGCCAGAGGTCAACTTCATGTATCCTTCTTCAGATGCTATCTGCTTTACTGTTTAGACCCAGTCTGTCACTGAGAGTTGGAGTTTACCAGTTAGGCTAGGCAGGAGTCTGCCTGTTTCCACCTCCACAAGTGGCATGGACTAAAAGTGCATGCCACCACACCAGGCATTTATGTGGGCATTGCAGACTGAACTCAGGTTCTCACGCTTGCATGGAAAGCACTTGACTGACCAGGTTATCTCCCCAATCCCTCAGCCGGTTATAACTCGCTGCAAACTTGGAGTGCATCACCCTCAAAGTACTCATGAGGGCTAGGAATGTAGCTGAATGGTAGCGTATTTGTGGAATGCCCTAAGTCCCAGATTCCACTCAAAGAAAAAACAAGCAAAAATCCATCAAAACCTCGTCTGAAAACTGAATCTCCTTCCTCTTCTAAAGTCTGTCATTTTCTTTGGGAAGATAATTTACTTAATGAAGCAAGTATGATTTGAGTTTTGTTAATTAGATAATAAACATTTTTGATGATCTAATGCTGATCCTAAATTATGGGGGCCCAAAGAGTAACCAGGATGTGTTTAGGTCACCCACTATCTAGTGTAGTCCATCCCTAACTATAGCACTTGCCCAGAAACCCAGACCTACCCAGGGGAGCCCACAGACTAAGCATAGCTGGCCCTGACTAATGGGAGTAGTGGACCTTAAGAAATACTTCCAAATGTAGAAGGAAAGGGCAGTGACTGTATGGGGGATGGGAATGCACAGGAAGTAGCATGGTGGGAAAGAGACCCAGGGACTGTCCACTGTCTGAGCAAAACAGCAAAAAACTCCTAGCAAACCAGGCCCTGCTCTGAAGAAAACAAGTGCTCCTAAGAATTGCGTGTTTCCGTATGGCATGCTCTCCAGAAATCCTGCACACACTCTTCACTCCTTTCCTTCCCCACTCTGTCTGTCCCCTGTACCCCCCTCAAATAAAAATGATGTCTTTTTGTATAGGCCACACTGGCCTCAAACTAAAGATCCTGTTGTTTCTGTCTCCTGAGTGCTGAGACAATAGATGTGTGTCAGTGTGCCCATCAAAAATATAATCCTAAAGAGCTCTGGATAATATGGCAGTAATAAAAGAAGCCACCTGTGTTAACCGTTCTCTGGAAAAATAAAATCAGTAGTAGATATTATCTAGATAGACAGACAGATAGATATAGAGATAGATGATAGATAGATAGATAGATAGATAGATAGATAGATAGATAGATAGAT
>CABHPR010129175.1:0-19950 GCA_902168415.1 Peromyscus melanophrys
GTTCTTAGCCTTTTTTCATTTCCTCTGTGTCCAATTCAAAAGTCAGACGTGTAAGAAAAAATAAAAATGATTTATTTTGTTTTCTCTAAGCCAAGACCTGTGGAGGAAAACATGGAGGAGGGAAATTTGCAAATAGTCAAAATCGATTTTAAACAACAGCTTTTTTGTATTTTCCTAACAAGATGTCTCCTCAGTTTTAGTGCAGAGGTTCTGTTGAGCACTATGTCCAGATTCCTGTGCTTCAGCTGCTCAAAACACACTTCTGACAGACAGAGCTTGTACAGCAATATGGGAGACAAAAGGTTCTTGGGCAGATTTCAGTTCAGTTTGCTGGGTTGATACCACACAATATTATGCTGTGATGCCCATTAAGTGCCACACCTACTCCCTGTGTACACTGCTTGCTAAGATATGCTAGGCTGTCCTGTCACATACAGAGATGGGGCCAAAGCTTTCACGGATCTCTATCTGTGGCACTACTTGACATCAAGACAGTAAAGTGCACAACTCCCAAGCCTGCACTTCTTTCATGTGTACGGCCAAGTACATTTTTGCCGTTAAAACTGACAGTTTAAACTAGACTCCGACTCTGTGTCTGGCTATAGTTACTTCCAGGATCTCCATACCTTTCACTAAAAGGTGGTACCACAGTCATGACATAAAGTATAGGTTAAAAACAAGTTTAAAAAATGGCCCCAATACACACTCCAGCCTGAAGACAAAAAATAACTCCTCTGACAAGATGGATCACACTGTGTATCTGCAGCAGAAAGTATTTGTGATTGTGAGATCTGTCTTTTTCCTTGACAGTCCCCATTTGGGGGGACATCTGTCATGCAGCAGATACTACAACCACCTTTATTATGTATAATAACTATTTTTATAATTGGAAATCACAAGAAACGAACAACAAAAAAACCACCTATCTTACAGGTGTGAAAAACACAGGACTCAGCCCTCATCAGAAAAGATATTAAGACAAGAGGCCACAAGAGGGTATTAGGTGCCCAGAGCTAGCGTTACAGGTGCTTGTGAGCTGCCTGACCTCGGTGTTAAGAACTGAACTCAGGTCCTCTGGAAGAGCAGCGAGTGCTCTTAACCACTGAACTGTCTCTACCCTCTTCCATTTGTAATTCTAGGGAGAACTCACAACCACTGTAAGACTGAACACTATCCCTGCTGGCCTGACATAAAAGCCACCTAAAAACTCCTCCCAGAGTAGTCCAGTACAGAGCATCGGTGGGGAGGTGTTCTACAAGTTTATGGGTGAGCTTGAGTCATAATTAGGCTTTCTAAATCCACAATCATGGTGACTCACATTGTAGTGGAACTTTAGAAGTCTTTTATCATGTAAAATAATGAATTGGATTTTCACATGTATGGCTAAGGCTTGAGGTGCAAGCAGACTTTCCACAGGAGGTATGCACCACCACTGAAATGTCTGCCCAAAGTTTCAAGACATAATAATAAATTGAAAATGGTCAGCATCTTTCCCCCCCAACTCAGATATGAGACTATTCAGTCTGACACAAAGAGGTTTTGCAAATCAATAGACCATTTAGAAATGGCCTGTTTTCATTCTAGCATAGTGGCTTTTAAAAATTGTCACACCCAATATCGCAGCCTACAGGGTTCGTGGAAGTGCCAATTCAGAAAAGCTTTGTTCATTGTGATGGTTGCCATTGGCAGAGGGAGTTCACAGCAGGATGCTCACCAGGTCCATAAATCTATATATGGAAATCCAAACAAAAGGCTTGTTTAGTGCCTCTTCCTAAAAGCATTTTTAATTCCACAAAGGAATCAGAAGCCAGAGACTGTAGCCTGGTTAGAGGGCTAACTGTTCTGATGAATCTTTATCATGAAACACTTGAGGAACCCTTTCACACATGATCCTGCTTCTCACACCAGCTTTTTCCCCTCAGTGCCAAACCTGATAGTAATTCACCTCTTTGCTGTTAAAATTGCTATCTCTTTGTACTTCAGCCTAAATCACTGAAAGAGCTGCACAAGGAATAAAAAAAAAATTATCATATATGCCACAAAATGCCTCTTTTTCTGTTCCTCTTTCCCAATTATTAATGATGGCAGCCCACCCACAGAGAAACAAATGGAACATTTTCTACAAGACAGACAGCCATTCCTTCCCCAACTACAACTCCCAATAGCTCTATATCCTTTGACAAATCTCAATGAGGGTATCTTTGAGGATGAGGTCAAGGCTACAGCTCCTCTCCCCATAAAACAAATGTCTGCACCATTCTACTATTTCGGGGAACTGGTTCAATGGCCTCCAGTACATTTAGGGTTCATGGATCCCAAGTCAAATCCCTCTGCAGGCTCAATCTCTGACCTGAGGTTACTTGAAATATCTATGAGGCTCTTTTATAAGAACTTTGGAGGAATGGATTTAAAAGCTTGTCTTTCTAAAAACATTTTAATGAATGACAAATGAAAAAAAAGAAGAAGAAGAAAAGCTCTTTGGAATTTCTCAGCAGTTCTCAGCTGTCCATATCTTCAGCCCTGGAAAAGTTCTACCTTGAATTTATGCTTGCTACTCCCCTCCCACATGATAGCCTCTGATGATTCCTCAGCAGCCCGGAAGGAATCTTCCAGGGATAGCATAGCCTCCTCCTCTTAAATCTGAAGACTCGAGCTCTAAGAGCTGCAGAAGTGTGGGCTCTGCCACCTAAGCCACAGTGGTTCCCTAAAGCAGGATTCCATCATTCCGAGCTCACTTAGATGCCTGCTAAAGATGCAGATTCCTGGAGATACACTAATCCCAGAATATCCTCAGTGGACAGAATTTCATGTAGGGAGAAACAGGGATGTGAAGGACTGCCTAGCTTCCTGGGCTCTAAGGCACTCGCAGCTCTACAGAGATCAGACTTCCACTGGAACATGGTTATGAGTCTGTTGCCACACTCCTTTTGAATGCTATGTTTGCATCCTTGCTTTGGCCTTTGTTCTGTTTCTCACTTCTGTGAAAGAACCATCCCCCTTCTGTCTGCCTACATCTTAGATTTTCAAAAGGCCTACATCAAACTCCTTTATTCCCGGATAGTGTTCTATTCTGATGTTTCTCTTGGTTAATTTTTGTCTAAGTCGCGATATCAGAATGTCTTTAGTAAGGGGAGCAGAAGGGGAGAAGTCATGAGATAGGCTAAAAGCTATAGAACTGAGAGAACTGGCAGTAAAATGTATATGTCAACATTCAATAAACAGAGATTACATAAACAGAACTCTCACAAGCCACCGAAGACTTAGCTACTTAAAACAATAACAAAAAACACACTAAGATAGTTCCAGAACTGTATCATAAGTAGAGCAGAGTTGCAATAGTAAAACCTGTCTCAGCTAACACAGAAGTCACAGGAACAAAGCTAGTCAGCTGTGCTCCAACTCAGACCATCAGGATATACTGGCAACACAAGGAGACAGATCACTGAGCTTCTAGAAGGAACCCACCTCTGCACCTCTTCACAGGAACATACCCAAAATCACCTACGTGATGTCATGAAATGGCAGGTCCATAAAATGTTAACACAGTCATCAAATAATGCATGATAACTAACTGCAGAAAATATATATGCAATTATGTTTCTTAATTATGCACAAACCAGGTGATAATTACACTAACATAAGGTTCTCTGTAACATCCACATGCCTTAAAAATCTACAGTTGTAGGCCTGGCAGTGGTGGTGCATGCCTTTAATCCCAGCACTTGGGAGCCAGGCGGATCTCTGTGAGTTCGAGGCCAGCCTGGTCTACAGAGCGAGATCCAGGACAGGCACCAAAGCTACACAGAAAAACCCTATCTTGAAAAACCAAAAAATCTACAGTTGCCTCTTCTCTGTTGAGTGTGTGTAACTACCTCTAAACCTATTCACTTACTAAGGAAATTCATAAAAAGGCACAGAATTTCCTAGGGTTGCTGCACTGAGCTAAATATAGCAGGCTCATCAAGATGAACGAGGGAGCTCCTGCCCTTGAGAAGCTCACACGGTCATGTAGGAGAAATAGAAGAAAGACAAACAACCACTGTGTAAAGCAGTAGGTGATAAGGGCCAAAGGAGAAATCTGAAGTGTTGCAGGAGAAAAAAGAGCAGTTACCACAGTAGATGGAGGAAGCACCAGTGACAGAGAAGCATTCAGGTTTATTCTTCAGGGGGAGTCAACGGCTTTCAAGCGGAGGTGGTTAGGTGGAGAAGGTAGTTGTCAAGAAGGGTTCTGAAGAGTGGTAACCCAAGGAATGTAGCCAGAAAGGCATCCTCCACTTCTCTGGTTCACCTCTAAGACAGTCAGAATTTCACACCAGTAAGCATGCAGTGAAGATGAGTAACACATTGAATGGACCCAAAAGCACCTTGGTTCTTTCTCTTCTAATAAGGACAAGTGTGGCATAAAACCAAAGTAAGATTAAATAGTAAAGAACATTTAAAAAAATTCTCTCTGAATATACTGTGGAGAGGTTTAAGAAGCAGTCTCAAGCCTAGAACACACAGGAGAAAGTTAAAGACCTGACTTTGAGTCCAGTTTCATCCTTCCAGTCATACCTGGAGTAAGTCTGTCTCTTCCTCACCCCGAAAAAGCTCTGTGGATCTCTTGAGATGGACGGTTCTTTTCAAAATCATAAAGTGTTTCAAATTACAGTGCAGTATTGTTGGGTAACTTTTGAAAATACTTTATATTTACTTTTAAAACACATATAACTTTATACACATATCTAATACCCACTCATACACATAAATACATAAACACTGTTGTTGTGATTAAAGCAGGACAACCTAAAGGGTCTCTGCTGCAGGGGGAGCAGTCAGCTCAGGTGAAAGGAGATACCAAGGACAATGGAGTGAAAAAAAGTGAACCGCGCTGAGCAGATTAACACTGAAAGACCCTGTATCTTGTCTTTCCATTTATTTCAACTGATAATTATATAAAATTAGCCTGCCCTAGTTAGGGTTTCTATTATTGTGATGAAATGCCATGACCAAAAAGTAAGTTTAGAAATAAAGAGTTTATTTGGCTTACACTTCCATATTGCTGTTCATCATCAAAGGAAGTCAGGACTGGAACTCAAACAGGGCAGAAACCTGGAGGCAGAAGCTGATGCAGAGACCATGGAGGGGTGCTGTTTACTGGCTTGCTTTCCCTGGCTTGCTCAGCCTGCTTCCATATAGAACCCAGGACCACCAGCCTAGGGAAGGCACCACCCACAATGAGCTGGGCCCTCTCTCATCAATAACTAATTAAAAAAATGCCTTACGATTAGATCTTATAAAGGCATTTTCTCAATTAATGTTCCCTCCTTTCAGATAACTCTTAGTTTGTGTTTCAAGTCAACATAAGACTAGCCAGAACATAGCCCAAATTGGTTTAAACTGAAACTTTGATCATAAACATCCTCTAAGTGATACTTGATTTTAAAACACTAATTTTGTTCCTATTGCCTGATATTCCCTCTCTCTATATATATATAAATTTTATGATCCAACCTGGCTTCTCCTAGCATTACCTACTAGATAATATTAATCAGTACTGAATTTCCACTGAACAATTATCTAACTCAAATACATACACTATCAAAAGAATTTTAATAAGCCAAGTTGGTTCCCATAGTTACAAAAAAAAATTCATCTGGGAATGGTGGGTCATGCCTATAGTTCCAAGGGAAAAGACTGCCACAAGTCTGAAGGTCAGGCTGGTCTACAAAGCAAAACTCTGCCTCACAAGAACACAAACCAACATAAAAGTGAAAATACAAGAAGAAAATAAAAGATGTGTACACAAATCTGTATGTTCCAATTAATTCATCTCTGAGCCATAAAAACGTCTGTAGCATTCTCTAAACATATTGGTCTGTTAGTCTGAACTACACTGCTACGAATTAGAAGTCTTTCCTTGATTCTGGGCAGTTCAAGCACTTAGCATATTAGATTAGCATAATTAAAAGTCAAATCTTAGCCGGGTGGTGGTGGTGGTGGTGGTGGTGGTGGTGGTGGTGGTGGTGGTGGCTCACGCCTTTAATCCCAGCACTCGGGAGGCAGAGGCAGGCAGATCTCTGTGAGTTCAAGGCCAGCCTGGTCTACCAAGTGAGTTCCAGGAGAGGCACAAAGCTACACAGAGAAACCCTGTCTCGAAAAACCAGAAAAAAAAAAAAGTCAAATCTTTTTTGACTTTTAATAAATAAAAGTCTATCTTTCCACCCCAAAACTATCCAACATGCCAGACTACATAGTTCTTTCCCAATTCCTTTTGAATCTACCAGCCTAGCTTACCCCTTGTCTGTCCTCTACCTCCTCATATAACTGATTCTCTCTACACATTCTCTCTACACAGTCCTACTTATGATTTTTGTAGTAATAAAATTACCATAACAGAACATTACCATTCTAAAGAACACTCTATAGAATGAAAATGGGGTAATTAATTATTAACCCAGGCGAACATGTATTAAAAATTAGGAATATGATTATCATCCTCACTATTTTTCTAGGCAGAAAGGAAACTTTCCGTACTGAGGAAGAGAAGAAATGTATATAGTGAATAGATTTACTCGAGCCATGGAGTCTCCCTTGAAACCACAACCTTGTCTCTTCAATGGATGCTGCCTGCCCCCACTTCTCATCTCTCTGCAATGCTAAGTCAGATATACAGGGCAATAATCTGACAGAATTCTTTAGGACCACTAGAAAAACTCTTGAGCTTTTATTCATTCTCTGCTGTAAACAGCACACCATCCTTCACCATTGAAGAGGCATTAATAACCTTCAATTAAAAAGGCATTAGCCACGTCAGCTTCCAACTTCAGAACCTCCTCCTTACCCAAAGTCATTAAGTATGGTTTGCTGTGCTGGTACTGCAAAGGTTAAAGTGCAGAGCCCACAGCCTCTTTGAATTTCGATTCCAAGATGGAAAATGATGTGGACTGTAAAACAAGCGGTACACGCACAAGCCATAAAGATGTAGAAGAACTGGCCAAGACGGAAGGGCTGTGCTGGATCTGGAAAAGAGCAGAAGCCGTGCTGTAAAAGGACAGGTTCATTCACAGGATTCTGTGCTTTGGTAGAGTTCATAGCATGATGGGCATCCATACTCTTGTACAACCACCGTCGAATCTATATTCTGGACTTTCTTCATCTTGCTACACTGAAACTTGTAAAACTGTCAAACAGGAACCTTCAGTTCTCTTCTCCCAGTCCCTGAAGCCCCCACTGAATCTTCTATTTCTATAAATGTAACTATTCTAGTTACCTCACATAACAAGTTTTCTATAAATGTAACTATTCTAGATACCTCATATAACAAGTTTCCGAGCTTCTCCTCTCCAGCTTCTTTCAATTAGTATAATGTTCTTCAATTTTACCTCAGTGGTAGTAAACGTCAATTTTGCTTTTCTTAAAAAAAAATTTTTTTTTTGACAATGCCTTACTGCATAGGTAGAAAGGCCTTTAATTCGAAATCCTTGTGACTCAGACTCTAGAGTGCTGGGATCAGAGGGGTACACCATCACACCTACCTGCTCTACTCAGTGTGTTCAGCACGTTTTGTTTACCCATGGTAAGTGCATTTTGAATCAATGAAATAACTATACTTCAAAGACAGGAACACACTCACATTCAATGTTCCATGAGAGGGACATTTCAAAGCTTTTTCTTGTACTGTAGTAAATATTTGATATTTCCTACAGAAAGAGAGATGAATTGGAAATCAAAAAACCAAAAGCAGGTAAGAAAATGATTCCCCAAGGCTGTCCTCTATATTCTTCCATCAAGGAAAATGGAGAACTCAATGATCCCTTTGGCCTATGTGGGCTGAGACTTTTCTGATAAACTGGTTTGCTTTTTCTCAGCTTGTATTTGAATGCCTCCATTTCAGTGCTGCTGTACAACTTACTTCATTGAAGGCCAAGAGGACAACTCTTCATCAGGAAATCACTGCTAGAAAGATAAAATAAACAGCGCTGAATCTTAAGTCCTGGTTTTGATGAGCCACAGAGGTTTGAAAAAGAAATGTGTTTGTAAGGTGAAGGAGTAGCTCTAGGGACCACTCTCTCCACAAGAGTGACCTCCCAGAAAGGGGTAGGTGAACCTAGGAAATGCCCAGTTGAAAGTGTCTGACCTTTTCTGTTTGTCTTCAAGGCTGAGCCAATGAGAGTTTCTCTTTTCCTTTCTCCTGTCTTAAGATTCTGAGTGTAGATCCATATTAGTTTCTTTTCTGTTGCTGTGATAAAACACCACTTCCAAAGCAGCTTAGAGAAGAAAGGTTTGTTTGGGTTTACAGTTTCAGAAGGCACATATCCTTTACCATCACAGAAGCATGGCCACAGGTAGGCATGGGGACTGGAGCAAAAGCTGAAGGACACATCTTAAATCTCAAACTAGATGGCAAGGGGCTTTGAGACCTCAAAGCCAGACCCCTAGTGATAGACTTCCACCAGCAACACCACTCTTAAGCCTCCCCAAACAGTGCCACCAACTGGGGGTCAAGTATTCAAATGTAAGAGCCTATGCGGGACATTCTCATTCAAATATGACAGCATCTAAAAGCATAATTATAAGCAATTTTTATAACAGAAACTATGGTTAAATTATGAAATGAAAATTATAAAAAGAAAACAAATATTTTTTTCTTTTTTCTTAGTAGTCCTTGGAACTTCTTGGGCACTTGATGTAATTATCTCAATGGACTTGAATGTAACAGACCTGCTTTAAAAGTACATCTTGTATCATTATGACCCATTTTACCCATCCAGATTCATTGATCAGAACTACTTCTGCTTAGTTATGTCCTATGATGTCCTGAGAATAGAACATGGATAAATTGTACCTTGTTCCAGAAATGACATCTTCAAAAACTGGAAATCCTGAGCCCAGGAATGACCAGCAAAAGCTATAAAGTTTATAGTATAAACCGTGCCAAAGCTATTTAACGAAGTAAAAAATAAAAGTAGGGGGAATGAAAGATGGGGTATAAAGTAAAAACTTAGTTAAATGTACTTTATATTGCTTTTAAAACATGGATTAATAGTAAGGAAACAGACCACGCATCTTAAATGGAGCAGGGTCATTTCCTATAATTCCTTTGCTTCCTGCTGCACAGTGCCAGGCATGCATTGACTATCCTTAATACATGTTGATTTGCTTAAGCACTATCAGAAAGCAAAGACTAATGTTGCTCTTCCCATCTTAATATTAACTTTTAAAAGTTTCAAATTCAACCAGGTCATTATAATGTGAGCTCACAAATATGTAAAGATTTTACCATGTGGGCAACCCCACAAAACATAAATCTAGTTGAGAAGATCAGTAAGGAAAAATAAGCACTCAAGTGTTTGAAGAGAATACTTTAATGTCTTCTCTTCCATGCTGAGATGTGTTTCGTATTTGAAAACATGGAGATAAAAGACCTTCTTTTAATGTCACTTTCCGCAGAGACTCCAATGGCTCGTGTGGCAAAATTTCATGCTTATCACTGGTTATGGCAAGGTAGTGACAAGTCTTGCTTTGTCCTCTTAACTCAAAAGGAAAATCAGAAAATGACTACAGTATGGACTTTGTCTTTTGGCCAAAATAAATTATTTGTTTACTATGTGAAGAACATAGAGAATTTTCAAATAGGCACTTTAAAAGAATACATGCTAATACAGGCGTCAACTAAAAACAGCTTATTTTGTAACTGCCTCCCATATAATTCTCATAAGGATGTCAAAAAAGTAGATGTCAATCATCCCCTTTAAGGTCAGGGTACAAAGATAATGTCTTGGTGAGTGGGTTGGCAGGGCTGACCCAGCTGAAAAACTATAGACTCAGCCAGCTGCTTAAAAAAAAAAAAAATGATGCTTGGGGCAAATGAATCTCTCTAGCAATTGCTTTTCACATGGCAAAGATTTGATTGAATTCTTAATGCTGCTTTCACAGCTAAGCAATGAAGATCCTTCTAAAATATAAAAGCATAGTGACTGAAGAAGTTGCCATGGAAACTGCCCATCCTTCAACTTTTAGCAATTAAGGAACTCATGTCTATCAATTCATATACTTTAGAAGTTGAAGCAAATAACTCTATTAAAAACAACAACACATTTTGAAGATTTTTTAAATAATAGAAAAAAACTTTGTCTTAGGGAGATTTAACATTGGAATCATAAACATTTCAGTCAATTCAACCTAGTTAGGAAAAAAATATCCAAAAGTAAAATTTATAGCAAAATATCATTTTACCTGTAGTATCTTTGGTTTGAAATGTTTGGTAAATGCTTGGCTTTTTTTTTTTCTTTTTTAAAAAAAAATCTGCATTTACATTTTTGATATATTTCTGTACCCATTTTGTTATAGTCTGAAATAGATTTCTGGGAATGAAAGGTGAAGGGACTCTGGCCTGCTTGAACGTGGCTTAACATGGCTCCAGCAGGCCTTGCCCTTCTCCCTATTCCCTCTACTTTGCTTAAAAAAGAAAAAAAAGTTAGATTACATCCTAAAGCTAGCCGCCAAGCTCTAGTCCCTTATTTGGCCACTTCCTCTTCCTAAGGCTGACCACCAAGATCCAGCTATTGAAGTATCAAGGTCCAGCAATCAGAGGCCCTCTTTGGTTCATGTAACTAAGATGCCCAGTTAAAATTAAACACCTCATCTTAGCAGAGTTTCCTCCTTTTCCTCTATAAACCACCATCTGCCTATGTTTGACGTGTGTCTTGTCTTTATCTAGAGGCAGTCCTAGGACATATATCCCTCCCCCTTTCCCTTGTCCCCTTCCCCTTCTGTCTGTCCCTTATCTCCTTTACCACCGCATCCTAGACCATTCTAACACAGACCTCCCCTTTTCTCCCCTTAGAATTACACCTGCAAAGTCATTTGCTGCTGTTTTCTTCCTGAGTCCGAGAGCAGTCACTTTAACTTCTTTCTTGCTTAATAAAGAATCTGTTTGTGAAAAACAGTGTTTGAGTGTGCCAGGAGGGAGCCCCTGATGTGAGGGAGTCCCCTTCAGAAGGCATAATACATAACAGATAACATAAACACAGAAATGTTCAGAACCCAATCAGGCCTGAAGTCAGGGTCTCTTGTAAAGAAGAGGAAACTGACAGCTAAGAGCATAACCGCCTACTGAGTGGAAAGATGATCTCCCTTTTCCTAAAAACCAGTGACACCAACATAAAATACAGGGCTCTTTAGAATAGTGTTTACAACCAATAAAATAATAACCAAAATATCCAAAGTAAGTTCTCAGAGAAAAGGCTACTAACTTTTTTTGACTTCCATGCAATTTTTCTGCTCTCATTGCTGCCTGTTTCCTCTGCTGGAGAACCCTGCCATACCCATAGAATATTCCCACTGTGTTCATTTGTTTCTTAAGTATGCTATTTTCAATTTTTTTCTGAGAATTAGAGATAGGTCTGGATATGAATACATTGAATTCTGTGAGCTTCAGACTAAGGGACCTCAAGCAACTCAAGAAGTCTCATGTTCTACACAGGTAAGAGTCCAAATCTCAAGGGGTTTCAGAATAAGGAAGGGTCCCCCATTGTCTTAAAAATGTGAAAGAGTGTACCTTCTCAATCAATAGCTTTCTCTCTATTTTGCCTTCTATTTTCCCCTGTATTTATTTATAAATTCTTTTGGTGAGGAGAAAAGCTATAAACCTTACTAATATGGTACAATCTCCTTAGTCTCCTAAAATTGATCAAGCTATCATTAAGATAAATCAAGTCCTACTACTTTTCATAATAGTGCCCACTGTGATCGTTTAAAAGAAAATAGGGAGTGGCATTATTAGGATGTGTGGCCTTGTTGGAGGAAGTATGTCACTGTGGGGATGGGCTTTGAGGTCTCCTTTGCTCAAGCTACACTCAGTGTGACACATAGTTGCTTCTGCTGCCTGTGGATCAAATTGTAGAACTCTCAGCTCCATCTCCAGCACCATGTCTACCTGCATGCTGCTGTGTCTCACCATGAGGACAATGGACTAAAGCTCTGAACCCCAATTAAATGTTTTCTTTTATAAGAGTTGCCTTTGTCATGGTGTCTTTTCACAGTAATAGAAACCCTAACTAAAACACTCACAAAGGTGTGACAAGGCACCAATCAGGAGACATCCCTCCCTCCCTCCTTCCCTCCCTCCCTCCCTCCCTCCCTTTCTTCTTTCCTTCCTTCCTTCGACAGAGTCTCACTGTGTAACCCAATCTGGCCTTTAATTGGAGATCCTCATGACTCAGTCTACAAAGTACTAGGATTATGGGCATGAGTCACCAGTGTAAAGAGACATTCTAGCACATGCTGGGCCATGCCTTCATTATTCTACAAAGAGATGAACTGGTTGACTGATTGATGGTATTACTGAAGTTGGCTGCTGTCAGATCAGACTGAAGACTCTGAGGAGGTACCTAAAAGTCTGCTTTGTTTTTCCAACAATGCAGATTTCTGCCAGGTATCCAGAATTCTTGTCAAAAGCTGACCATCTCTAATGGACACAGAGGCAAAGAACCCTAAGGAGATCCTAGAGGCCAGTGTGCCTTCCTCTCTGAACTGTCTTTACATTTCTCAAATGTATGTGACAGAGCACAAACTACACAGAGCACAGACTGTATCTGGCCCATTCACTGCTACATCCCCAGTACCTAAGATGCAAAGCCCTTCCCAGCTCACAGAAGACACTCAATGTGATGATGACCAAATCTGTAAGCTTCTTAAGAAATGTGACTAAACCTGGCAGTGGTCATATCATGACCAGCCTTCACTTGACTGTTTCTATGCAGAGCTATGGCAAGCCTATTTCTGTCTTGGAGTGGGGTGCTGTGGATATCACTCTATCAATAAAGCACTGATTGGCCGGTAGCCAGACAGGAAGTATAGGCGGGACTAACAGAGAAGGGAGGAGAGGGAACAGGAAGGTGAAAGGAGAGAGACTGCCTGGAGCCGCGGTCAGAACAAGGAAGATGTAAAGTACCGGTAAGCCACGAGCCACGTGGCAAAGTAGAGATTAATAGAAATGGGCTAAATATAAGAGTAAGAGCTAGACAATGATAGGCCTGAGCTAATGGCCAAGCAGTTTAAATAATGTAAGCGTCTGTGTGTTTATTTTGTAAATGGTTTCTGGGACTGGCGGGACTTGGGAGCTGGCGGGACTTGGGAGCTCGAGAGAAATTTTCCAGCAACAGTGGGGAAGAAATAAAAAGAAGAAAAAAGAAAAAACTAAGATAAGCCATTCTATTTTCAAATTTCCCACCCATAAATTAAATCCCTGTCAGGGAAAGGCAGTACCATCTGAGTAGTGTATGTCCATACATGTTAGAAGGCTGACAAACACAAATCATCCCTCTTTGGTTGTTCCTTCAGTATCATGCCTTTGAGCCCCACAAAAAATGCCATTTTTATGATTCATAAAACTACTTAATGTAATTCTTAACTGGTATGGCTGTTTTTTCATAGTCTATCTCATCCACCTATCCTTCAGTGCAGACTTCCTGCTCTGTTCAGGGAACACCATATCATTAGGATTGTGACTTATGGAAAGAAGGCAAGAATTTTCTACAGTTTGAGCTGAGGTGCAAAGCATGAGAATAAAAATCTGTTAGGCATCTCCTACTTCTGAGAATGACACACAGACTCCTTACATTTGTCATGTGATCTCCTAAATCGAGGCTTATGCACATCCTATATCCTTAAGTCCCAGAAATCCCTCTAGTTTGTCAAGACTTTCCTATTGACTGACTGGCAGGCATTTTCAAGTTAGTCAAAACATGGCCTTAGGAAGGAACTAGGCATCTTCTGTTATTCATCTTGTTGTCCTGAAGGCAAACACATGCTGCTCTGGGGGAGAAAAGTCTTAATAAAGTAACTGGTATAGATATTCATAGGATAACTAGACTCAGATATAAAAAATAAAAGGTGTCTGGGTAAATTTGAATTTCTGAAAACAACAAACATTTTAGCTTATATCCCAAAGAGTACCTGGAATACACTTAATGTAAATTAACTAACTAAATAAAATTTAAAAACAGATACATTTTAATTGAGCATTCTGTTTTACCTGCCAACACTATTTATGGTAGAAAACAACAAAGGGCTAAGCCATTAGAGGAAGGATGGAGGATGTGATGGAAGTGGGGAAACAAAACTGAGGATGGGAAGAGGTTCAAGTGATAACTTGCACACTTGCTGCACAAGCATGAGAGCTTGAGTTCAGATCTCCTGAACACAAGTAAAAGCTTATCATGGTGGACCCCAACACTGGGGAGGCACAGACAGACAGAGCTGAAATGGGGAGGTCAGGTTCAATGAGAGACCCTGATTTAGAAAACAAGGTGGAGCTGCTGCTGACTTCTGACCTTCACACACACACACAGGACAGTGTACCACACACACAAGTACTCACACCAAAGGTATGTGCACACATACATAAGATTAAAGGAGCCAAAGCAATTTGAAAGGAGCTAAAACGTTTGTAGGGGAGAAGGGTATAGGTAACAGAGCTTGGGAACCAGTAGCAGAAACTGAGTGAGACATTAGCAAGAAGTAGCCTCAAATGGCAACAAGAAACTGCCAAAGTGTGCATTATAATAGCATTACTTCTGCCAGACCTGGTAGCACACCCACGGAACTCCAGTACTCCAAAAGTTCGGTTGGAAAGATGGTACGCTGAAATGAACATAGATTCAAGATCTTATCCTCAAATTAATTAATTAATTAATTATTTAAAAAATCATTAAAAGTCACTTCTGCAAAGTTGAAGTTAGAAAAGTGAGGACAGATCTATGATTTATGGGTCACAACCTATGTTCCACACAGCAGCCTCCAGGACCTCCAAAGGATAGCTCCAGCCTAAGAATATGGGACAGTCAAAAGGCAGGGCCCAGGACGCTCAGTGTCTCTGAATCCCACCTCCCATCTCTCACTCAGACAAGGGTAGAGAACACATTGAGCAAGTGTGGTGTTGTCTGGGTGACCATCATATCAAGTTCCGGAAAAGCCCAAAGTTGTGATCTTTACTCCCCTTTTCTTCTTCTCAACTTTCCTCCAAAACTGTAACTGGAAATAATGCTAACTAAAAGAGGGAGTACCAATGTCCTATGAAGTGGTTCTTTTCTTCCCAAAGTGGAAAAAATAAAAACACAATAGGCAGAGTTGTGAGGCTGTATAGTAGAGTAGGTACTGACTCCCACTTAACGGCAATCCAGCATGGCCATTAAAATCAACAGCAATGGGACTAGCTCCCGTTTACTGTATTTGTTTATTTATTGTACCTATTTATGTGTGCCAGATGTTATCCTTAAGACTTTTCATTGATTAACTAATTTCTGCAGTGGGGCATCCCTTACAAGTTAGTGGTATTACACCTCATTTTCCAGGTGAGAAAAGTGGAAACAAAGATGATTAAGGACTATCTCCAAGGATGCCTTGCTGCTAATGGTGGCCAATGCTAGTCTGTAACGTCTACCTTAAGACTAAGCTGTCCTGAGTGGGAACATGGAGTTTCGAGTTTGTGGTTCTCAGAAGGAACTGAAACGAGACATCCTGTTCCCATTTGCACATTGGATGACACACACATGAGCCTGTATAAGGGTGAACCAAGCAGAACTACAATCATATAAGTGCATCAAGTCAGGGGATTGAAAAGAGTTTTAAAGTAAGCAGAAAGTTTTTAAATGACTTAAAAACCATGTGACATACCCACGGTTTCTTAGTATCCCTAAAGAACTTCAATAATCAACAAGCAATAAACATCCTTTTCCCCCATTTTGCTTTGGTGTTTTGCTTCTTTTGTTCCAGGCAAGACTATAAAGTACATGTTGGCCTGAAACTTGCGACCCTCCTGCGTCTACCTCTGTATAGCTGGGATTACAGGCATGTGTCTGCACACCCAACTTGAATTTTGACAAGTGAAACAACGGCTAAGGTAGATTTTTATACACTGGGTATACTCTAAGTTTGTGTATTTAAAGTGGTTTGGCCTAGTCCTATGGGGGCTCCACAGCTATTAGTCCACAGTTCATGGGTTTTCACTAGTGTGGCTGGTCATCTCTGCACATTTTCCCATCATGATGTCTACATCCTCTGCCCACAGAATCCCTCCTCTCTCTCATTGATTCGATTCCTGGAGCTCAGCCTGGCACCTGGCCAGGGATCTCTGCATCTGCTTCCATCAGTCACTGGATGAAGGCTCTACGATGACAGGGTATTCACTAGTCCGGTCACCAGAGTAGACCAGTCTGGGCACCCTCTCGACCATTGCCAATAGTCCAAGGTGGCCCTCTGAATATGGGAGACAGTTGTTTAGCTTGAACTGTTTGGGGAGCCCCCAGGCAAGGGGATCTGTCCCTGGTGCATGGGCGGGCTTTTTGGAGCCCAGTACCTAGGGTGTGACACCTTGCATAGCCTTGGTGCAGTGAGGAGGGGCTTGGACCTGCCTCAGCTGAGTGTGTCAGGCTCTGCTGACTCCCCATGAGAGACCTTGACTTGGAAAATGTGGAGATGAGTAATGGGTTGAGGGGGAAGGCTGGGGGGTGGGAAGAGGAAGAGGAGGGGATCTGTGGTTGGTATGTAAAGTGAATAGAAAATTTCTTAATAATAAAAAAACAAAATAAAGTGGTTTGGCTGTTTTTACATATATTAGACTATATTTGGTTATATAGTTATATAGTCTTAGAGACTTTTTTAACCAGATTTTGTAACTTTTATTAGACTTGTTCTTTGACATACATGCATGTAATTTATTTTGATTCCTGTCACCTTTCACTCTCTCTTCTGGCCCTCCCACTCTTATTATCCCTCCCCCATCCACCTCCTTCCTTCAAACCTCTTTTACACATTCTTGTCTTTTTGTTTTGTGACCCACTAAGTTTTACCATGGTCATCTGTGTGACCATGGGTTTGGAAGTACCTGTTAGAGCCTTGTGGTACATCAGTGGCTATAAAAATGAAGCCAATAGCTGCTTCTCACTAGACTATATCAGTAGCCAACAGGGAGGGGTTGGGTCCTATGACTCCTTGCCTAGATTCACGACTTACTGTTGACAGAGTCCAGACTTGTGCAAGCCCACTACAGGCAGCCTTAAATGCCATGAGATAATGACTGAACTGGCTGTACAGTGCTCAGAAAATAGCATTTCCCAGACCTTCTTCCTATCTTCTAGCTTTTACATTTTTCTGGCTCCCTCTTCTGTGATGTTTCCCAAGCCTTAGAAGGAGGTGTTCATAACCTCAAGTTTTAAAATGACTTTAAAAATGTATTTATTGTTTTTAATTATGCCACTGCCTATTGCCATGGGTGAGTATATGCACATGAGTGTAGGTGCCCACAAAGGCCAGATGAGAGCACTGGATCCCCTAGAGCTAGACTTACAGGTGGTTTTGAGCCACCAGACATGGTTCTAAGAACAGAACTCAGAACATCTACACACTATGAACTCAGAAAATCTACATACAACTAACTGCTGAGACATCGCTCCAAAAATGGGTTTTTCAAGCAACCTTTCAGTTTCGGGGTTTTCCAAGAACCATATCTAGTATTTACTACCCTTATCTTCCTCTCAACTGTATCAAAGAAAGAAGCCTTATGGGAGGACAAACCTCTTGAAAGGTCCTTGGTGTCCTAGAACAACATCACAGGGCATCCTTTGTAAAAGAGAAGTAAGTACATATTAGACTTCAATATCTAAAATGCTCAAACTCTATATATAATAATATCAATAAGTCACAGTGTGACCTTGGATGAACTGCTTTACATCTCTTAATCTTGATGCAGAAAAGAAAAAAAAATGTGCTTCATTTATAAAATGAGAGTTAGGTTAGAACACAGTTTCTCAAGAGAAAGTGGCCCTAGCCCCACTGTGCTGATTCTGATGCCTATCAGCACACAGAACAACTGTCCAGGGTCCATGATGGAAGTTCCCAGTACATTGCTTCTGGCTTAAACGGGCCATTTCTTTCCACAGTATCCTGCAACCCTTACCAGCGTGTCTTATGATATAAAATGGTCAGAAGGCATTGTATTAGTGTTGTGTGATATTTTGTTTGTGTTCTGACAAAGCTTCCCTAGAGATCAGAGGGCGAAGCTAGCCACTAGTTAACCTAACTATAGAGGTTAGTTATGGCTGTGGTGGCTCATACCTTTAATCCCAGCACTCAGGAGGACCACATCTTTGATCCCAGTACATGGGAAGCTCATGCCTTTAATCCCAGCACTTAGAAGGCTTACACCTTTGAACCCAGCACTTGGGAGACTCACGCTTTTAATCTCAGCACTAGGAAGGTAGAGACAAGAATATAAGGTGGGTGGAGACAAGATATCAGGTTCCATTTGGTCTGAGAATTTGTAGAGGTAAGAAGTCTCTAGTGGCTGCTGCTCTGCTTCTCTGATAGTTCAGCTTTCACCCTCAGTATCTGATTCTGGATTTTTATTGTTAAAACTAATTAGGATCACACTTCAGATTAGTCCATACTACCTGTGACATTTTGTTGCTGTGATTTCAAGTCTTCTCAAGGTACCACCCACACTATGTGGTTCTACCTTCTGTAATGGAGCACCTCACGCTTTGTAAGAACCAAGCACTCAAAACATTGCTGCAGTGCTTCAGATTACAATGACATTGAAAAAGTAACAGTACTTTATAATGTTTGTATTTAATTATAATACTACTTACTAGTACTCTACTAGTTGGAAATTTCTATTAATATTTTATTTTTTACCTACTCTCTAAATAAAATTTTTACATTGTATATAAATAAAAAGAAAAAAATCTATGTTTAACATAGTTTTGTTTTTCTGGGGTTTTTTTGTTTGTTTGTTTGGTTGGTTGGTTTGGTTTTTTTCAAAACAGGGTTTCTTTGTTTAGCCCTGGCTGTCCTGGAAATCAATCTGTGGATAGGACCAGGCTGACCTCAAACTCACAGAGGTCTGCCTGCCTCTGCCTCCCGAATGCTGGGATTAAATGCATGCGCCACCACAGCCTGGTGTTTAAGAGTTTTAATAGTATCATAATTGTAGTAAATTGATGTTTACTAGTAATTATTGTGTGACATGTCAGCCTAGCTTCTAATCACTACAGATTTGTGTTTAAGCAGAAGCACAGCATTTCAGGGAACCACCTCCCCCTGCCTCATGGTTTTTCCACCAGATCAACTGTATGAAGCATGAGGTAAGTAGTGCATACTACTTGCTTGTGCCCCCGGAGGTCCACAATCACACTTCAAAGGGTCAAAATGTTAAAAGTCAATGAAAACTCTTTTCAGAAGACCAAGAAAATAAGGTGTTTTATCAAAAAGTAGAGCAAAAGCACAGAGATCAAGAAAAAAAAAAGACCACCTTAAAAAAAATATGCGGCCGGGCGGTGGTGGCGCACGCCTTTAATCCCAGCACTCGGGAGGCAGAGGCAGGCGGATCTCTGTGAGTTCGAGGCCAACCTGGTCTCCAAAGCGAGTTCCAGGAAAGGCGCAAAGCTACACAGAGAAACCCTGTCTCGAAAAAAAAAAAAAAAAAAATCTGCGTTAAACTAATAGGTTAGAGAGTTCTAGGCATCTCACTAGAAGAAAGATGTAAATAAGTGTGAGGCAGGTAATGAGAAGAGGGCAAACCATAATGAGCCAGTAACTAGATAGGCTGGCATAAGAGGGACAAGTTAAAACAGAACCTCCATCACTTAGCTAAGTGGCCACAAGGGACATCTAACTATATACATACAAGAGACTAAGAACAACAAAGAAAGAAGTAACCATTCAACAATCCCCAAAAAAGAGAAGAAAACATTTAGGAAGGAAAATAGAAGGCATCTGGTATCAGTAACCCCAAATAAGAAGCTTTTGCCTCCTGCTCAAAAGGTGCCTCTTAAACCTTCAACAGCCTTGGAAAGAAGCACAGAGAAAGAGCCCTGGGAGGCTAATGCCTCAGGGTATATAAATAATGGCCATGGGTTTGGTGTGTGTGTGTGTGTGTGTGTGTGTGTGTGTGTGTGTGTGTGTGTG
>CABHPR010129176.1:9991-52697 GCA_902168415.1 Peromyscus melanophrys
TGTGTGTGTGTGTGTGTGTGTGTGTGTGTGTGTGTGTGTGTGTGTGTATGTATGGCATATTTATTACATTATTTTGAAAGAGAATTATTTGTCTGTTTTGTAGATATGTATTAAGAACAGCCAACGTGGATCTTTCCACTTGGCAAGGAACATAGACTTTCTAAGACTCAGGCCTTAACCAGTAGCTTGGAAGACCAACTCAAGTGTTAGGAAATGTGTGTTTTTGTTGCCCCTGTTATTTCTGTCTTAGATTCTTAGATTCCTTGTCTCCTTTAATAATATTTAAAATCTTGTGCCTACAAATTCATTTTGCTTGATTCTGATGTAGACATGCATGTTTACATTTATATTTGCTGTGTAGTCTCTTCAAGATGAATATATTTAAATAAAAATGAAGGTCAGCAATATATTTAATGTCTTGGATTGTTTGTTTTTTTAACTGAAAATATGTGTAAAATAGGGCTTTTTAAGAATCATTTAGGCTGAGCGGTGGTGGCACACACCTTTAGTTCCAGCACTCAGGAGGCAGAGGCATCTCTGTGAGTTCAAGAACAGCCTGGTCTACAGAGTGAGTTCCAGGGTAGCCCAGGCTACACAGAGAAATCCTGTCTTGAAAAGGCACCCCCCCCAAAAAAAAAGAATTCTTTATGATTAAGTCTAATGGATTAACTTGATTCCTATTCAATTTTGGGTCATGAAGTTCACTTCAGCTTTTAAAAGGTTGTACATTCAAAACTATAAAACAAATTTTGGTTTTAAAAAGGTATGAAGGTCAGGAGGCTAGAGAGATGGCTCAACCATTAAGAGCTCTGGCTGGGAGTACTATGTTTAATAGATATGGAGAGAGGGGACGGCTTTGTCCTGTTCCTGATTTTAGTGGAATCCCTTTGAGTTTCTCTCCATTTAACTTGATGTTGGCTGTTGGCTTGCTGTATATTGCATTTATTATGTTTAGGTATGTTCCTTGTACTCCTGATCTCTCCAAGACCTTTATCATGGAGGGGTGTTGGATTTTGTCAAAGGCTTTTTCAGCATCTAATGAGATGATCATGTGGTTTTTTTCTTTCAGTTTGTTTATATGGTGGATTACATTGACAGATTTTCATATGTTGAACCATCCCTGCATCTCTGGGATGAAACCTACTTGATCATGGTGAATGATTTTTTTGATGTATTCTTGGATTCAGTTTGCCAGTATTTTATTGAGTATTTTTGCATCAATATTCATGAGGGAAACTGGTCTATAATTCTCTTTCTTTGTTGCATCTTTGTGTTGTTTGGGTACCAGGGTAACTGTGGCCTCATAAAAAGAGTTTGGCAATGTTCCTTCTGTTTCTATTGTGTGGAACAATTTGAAGAGTGTTGGAATTAACTCTTTGAAATTCTGGTGGAATTCTACACTGAACCCATCTGGCCCTGGGCTTTCTTTGGTTGGCAGACTTTTAATGACTGTTTCTATTTCCTTAGGGGTTATTGGTCTATTTAAGTTGTTTATCTAGTCTTGATTTAACTTAGGTATGTGGTACCTATCCAGGAAATTGTCCATTTCTTTTAGATTTTCTTGTGGAGTAGAGGTGTTTGAAGTATGACTCTCTGGATTTCCTCAGTGTCTGTTGTTATGTCCCCCTTTTCATTTCTGATTTTGTTAATTTGGATATTCTCTCTCTGCCTTTTGGTTAGTTTGGATAAGGGCTTGTCTATCTTGTTGATTTTCTCAAAGAACCAACTCTTCGTTTTATTGATTCTTTGTATTGTTCTCTTGGTGTCTGTTTTATTGATTTCAGCCCTCAATTTGATTGTTTCCTGTCCTCTACTCCTCCTGGGTGAGTTTGCTTCTTTTTGTTCTGGAGCTTTCAGGTTTGCTGTTAAGTTGCTAATGTGAAAGTTCTCCAAATTCTTTTTTTTTTTTAAGATTTATTTATTCATGTATTTTATGTACACACCAGAAGAAGGAATCTGATCCCATTATAGATGGCTGTGAGCCACCATGTGGTTACTGGGAATTGAACTCAGACCTCTGGAAGAGCAATTAAGTGCTCTTAACCACTGAGCCATCTCTCTAGTCCCTCCAAATTCTTTATGTAGGCATTTAGTGTTATGAATTTTCCTCTTAGTACTGCTTTCATAGTGTCCCATAAGTTTGGGTATGTTGTGCATTCATTTTCGTTGAGTTCTAGGGAGTCTTTAATTTCCTTCTTTATTTCTTCCTTGACCCAGTAGTGATTCAGTTGAGTGTTATTCAATGTCTATAAGTGTGTACGCTTTCTGTGATTTGTGTTGTTGTTATATTTTAACTTTAAGCCATAGTGATCCGATAAGATACAGGGGGTTATTCTATTTTTTTTTTTTGTATCTGCTGAGATTTGCTTTGTGACAGAGTATGTGGTCAATTTTAGAGAAGGTCCCATGAGGTGCTGAGAAGAAAGTATATTCTTTTGTGTTTGGGTGAAATGTTCTATAGATATCTGCTAAGCCCATTTGAGTTATAACATCTGTTAGTTCCCTTATTTCTCTGTTAAGTTCCTGTCTGGCAAACCTGTCCATTTGGTGAGAGTTGGGTGTTGAAATCTCCGACTATTAGTGTGTGGGGTTTGATGTGTGATTTAAGCTTATTTGGTGCATAAATGTTCAGAATTGAGACTTCATCTTGATGGATTTTTCCTGTGATTAATATGAAGTGTCCTCCATCTCTTTTGATTATTTTTAGTTTAAAGCCTATTTTGTTAGATATTACGATAGCTATACCAGCTTTCTTCTTAGGTCCATTTGATTGGAAAATCTTTTCCCAACCCTTTAGTCTGAGGTAATATTTGTCTTTGAAGTTTTTTTTTATATAATTAATTTAATTTTACATATCAGCCACGGATTCCCCTCCCCTCCCTCCTCATGCCCTCCTCTCCCCTCCCCCCAATCCACCCCCCATTCCCACCTTCTCCAGAGCAAGGACTCCCCTGGGGATTCAGCTCAGCCTGGTAGATTCAGTTGAGGCAGGTCCAGTTCCCTCCTCCCTTCACCCAGGCTGAGCAAAGTGTCCCAGCAGAGGCCCCAGGCTCCAAAAAGCCAGCTCATGTACTAAGGACAGGTCCCGGCCCCACTGCCTGTGGGCCTCCCAAACAGTTCAAGCTAATCAACTGTCTCACTTATCCAGAGGGCCTGATCCAGTTCCATGGGAGCTCCTCAGCTGGCGCACACCGGTAGGATTTGCTGAAGGAGGCAGAGGCAGGAGGATCACGAGTTTGAGGCTAGCCTGTCTTTGAAGTTGATGTGTATTTCTTGTATGCAGCAGAAGGATGGATCCTGTTTTCGTATCCATTCTGTTAATCTGTGTCTTTTTATGGGGGAATTGAGTCCATTGATATTAAGGGATATTAATGGCCAGTGGTTGTTAATTCCTGTTATTTTTGGTTTTGTTGTTGTTGTTGGTGATGTGTGTATGTGTTTCCCTTCTTTGGCATTTGCTGGTGTGGGATTATCTATTGCGTGTGTTTTCGTGGGTGCAGCTAACTTCATTGGTTGGAGTTTTCTTTCTAGTACTTTCTGTAGGGTTGGATTTGTGGATAGGTATTGTTTAAATCTAGTTTTGTCGGGGAGTATCTTGTTTTCTCTATCTGTGGTGATTGAAAGTTTTGCTGGGTATAGTAGTAGTCAGGGTTGGCATCTGTGGTCTCTAGTGTCTGCATAACATCTGTCTGGGATCTTCTGGCTTTCAGAGCCTCCATTGAGAAGTCGGTGTAATTCTGATAGGTCTTCCATTATATATTACTTGGCCTTTTTCCTTTGCAGCTCTTAATTTTTTTTTATTCTGTATGTTTAGTGTTTTGATTATTAATGTGGTGAGAGGACACCACATTAATTTTTTGGTTCAGTCTATTTGGTATTTTGTAAGCTTCTTGTATCTTCATAGTCATGTCCTTCTTTAGGTTGGGAAAGTTTTTTACTATGATTTTGTTGAATATATTTTCTGTGCCTTTGAGCTGGTATTCTTCTCCTTCTTCCAGCCCTATTATTCTTAGGTTTGGTCTTTCCATGGTGTCCCAGATTTCCTGGATATTTTGTGTTATGACTTTGTTGGATTTAATGTTTTCTTTGACCAATGAATCTATTTCCTCTTCAATGTCTGAGATTCTCTCTTCCATTTCTTGCATTCTGTTGGTTATGCTTGCATCTGTAGTTCCTGTTCATTTACCCAGATTTTCCATTTCCAGAATTCCCTCGGTTTGTGTTTTCTTTATTGCCTCTATTTCAATTTCAAGTCTTGAACTGCTTCCTTCCCCTGTGTGATTTTTTTCTCTTTACCTTCTTTAAGGGATTTAATTGATTTTAATTAAATTTGATTTAATTTAATTGATTTCTTCCAGTTTTTTGTTTGTCTTTTTCTCGATTTCTTTAAGGGAATTTTTCCTTTCCTCTTTAAGGGCCTCTATCATCTTCATAAAGTTATTTTTAAGGTCATTTTCTTCTGCTTCATCTGCGTTGGGATGTTCAGGTCCTGCTGTTGTAGACCCACTAGGTTCTGGTGGTGCCATATTTGCTCTTTATGTTGTTGAATGTATTCTTACACTGCCATCTACACATCTGGTTTGGGGTATAGGTACAGGTATTGATTCTTCATCCAATTGGTGCAGGTGGTGCCTGTGCCTCTAGGGGCTGCGGGGGTGGGGACGGGGTGGGAGGGGTTGGGAAGAATGATGAGTTCCGTGGGATTAGGATGTGGAACGGGTCTTGTAGGTTACAGAGTCCAGTGGGTGGTGGAGTGATGGAGCAGCCTGCCCACAGGAGTCTAACCTGCTGACCGGCTGTTGGGGCTCTTCCTCCAATCCCTTAGGGGCTGGTAAGTCTAAAGATATCCTGTGTCAGGGACAAGGACAGAATCTCTATGCAGATAACAGCTTCCTGCTCCCCCCACCCTGCAGGAACTATATAAACCCTCCTGGAGAAAAATAAAGTTGCACCTTGATCAGAATCTTGTCTTGGTGTATTTCCTTTGTGTCTCCTGTCCCTAACATTCCATCCTTAGGGTGGTTGAGAACCTGTTGAAGCCCTGCTGGCCGGGGCGATCCTGTTCTTCAGAAGACTCTCAGGAATTGGTGATTCTAAAGCAGAGATATCCAACCCACAGCCTGCAGGCCACACGTGACCCAGGTTAGGTATGAGTGTTGCCCAACACAAAATCTTAAAATATAATGAGATAGTTTTGTGATTTTCTTTCTTTCTTTTGATAATTTGATTGCATGTTTCTCTGGTGTGAACTTTGTAGATGACAGTATCCTGTCACAATGCTTTAAAAAAGTAAACATACGTATGCTCTCACAACCCTTTGGTCACAGTTTAGACACCACTAGATTTAACATTTGGTCCCAAACAATTCTTCCTCATCAACTGTAGCCCAGAGAAGCTGAAAGATTGGACCTGGTCTAGAGTTTATGTTTAATGATAGTATTGGATAGTGTTTGGTAGGTCTAATTCATTTGACCTCCGTGTCCAACTATAATATTGCTGAGTTGTACTTAAGATCTAAGTTTATCTGATTAAAATGTCTGCAGAAGCAGATAATTCTAGAAAAGCATCCTGGGTAACAGGACAGCTGTAAGCTAGGACTGAGGAAGGAAATTCTGTAAGAGGCATCCTGGTGCCCAGGCCCTCAGAATCCTGGAAGTTTAGAAGACACAGAATAGGACAGTGTAGCTTAAGTTTTTCTGCCTGGCCCACAATCAGGACAAATCTCTGTCACCTGCCAGTCCCACAGCTGCTCAGACCCAACCAAGTAAACACAGAGACTTATATTGCTTACAAACTATATGGCCGTGGCAGGCTTCTTGCTAACTGTTTTATCATATCTTAAATTAATCCATTTCTATAAATCTATACCTTGCCACGTGGTTCGTGGCTTACCAGCATCTTCATATGCTGCTAGTCATGGCGGCGGCTGGCAGTCTCTCCCTCCGCCTTCCTGTTCTTTTAATTCTCTCTGTTAGTCCCGCCTATACTTCCTGCCTAGCCACTGGCCAATCAGTGTTTTATTTATTGACCAATCAGAGCAATTTGACATACAGACCATCCCACAGCAGGACAGTTTTATTTATCTGGGCCCCAATGGGTTAAGGAACTCAATGATACATGTTTTAGTGAGAAGATGCCACGGCCCAGCCTTCTTCATGATGTCAGAGTCCTCAGTCTGACAGGGTATGGCACTGTCTTCAAGATTCAAGATGGCTGTTAGTCAACCCAAATTTCACCTGATTATAAGGAAAGAGGACAGAGCGAGAGAAGAAAGCAAGCTGGTTTCATCTTCAGGAGACCTTCCAGAAGTTCCATATACCATGTTTGTACACTTTTTCAGAGACTGGAACACACATGGCCACATGTGGCTACAGCAGAGGCTGGGAGTTGCCATCCTGATGGTGAGCTTGGAGTTTCCATCTTTCGGGCAGATGGTGTGCTAGTTTTCCATCCTGTGACATGCACCCCAGGAAACCAACTCAAAGGGAGGAAAGACTGGTGTTTGGCCAACAGTTTCAGGACTCTCAGTGGATGGTTGGCATGCTCCCGGGGCCTGTGGTCAGGCAGAACGTGACAACAACGTGTGGTGGAGCAAAGCAGCTCACCTCATGACAGATAGGAAGTATGTACAGAGAACCACACACCAGCGGCTTTCCCGATTCCTCTTCTATTCCACCCGGACCCCCAGCCTTGGGATAGCATGGCCCACATTCAGGGAGAGTCCCCTTTAGTTGATTATCTCTAGAGAACACTCACAGACACACCTAGAAGTGAGATTTGCTAGTTTAGGCACTTCTCAATCCAATTCAGCTGATGATGCAGAGTAACCACCACAAAGAGCAAGGTTTTCAGAAAATTGGGATTTAATCTCCCTCAAGACCCAGCTATACCACTCTTGGGCATATACCCAAGGAATGCTCAATCATACCACAAGGACACATGCTCAACTATGTTCATAGCAGCACTATTTGTAATAGCCAGAACCTGGAAACAATCTAGATGCCCCTCAACTGAAGAAAATTTAAAAAAAAAAAAAAAAAAGGAAAATATGGTATGTATACACAATGGAGTACTACTCAGCAGAGAAAAACAATGATATCATAGGGTTTGCAGGCAAATGGTTGGAACTAGAAAATATCATCCTGAGTGAGGTAACCCAGACTCAGAAGGACAAACATGGTATATACTCACTCATAAGTGAATACTAGATATAAAGCAAAGGATAACCAGACTGCAATCCACAGGGAGGCTAGCTAGTAAGGAGGACCCTAGGAAGGAAGCATGGATCACCCAGCAATGGAGAAATGGGTGAGATCTACATGAGCAAACTGGGGGGTAAGGGGAGGGGTAATGGAGGGCAAGGAATGGGGGATGAGAGCTTAGAGGAGCGGAAGGTTCAAGCTGGAACAGGAACAGTGTGGGAGAGCAAGGAAAGGACACCATGATAAATGAAGACATCATGGGAATAGGGAGAAGCAGAATGCTAGGGAGTTTCCCAGAAATCCACAAGGATGATTCCACCATGGACTACTGGCAATAGTCGAGAGGGTGCCTGAGCTGACCTACTCTGGTGATCAGATGGCTGAATACCCTGACTGTCATCAAGAACCCTCTTCCAGTGACTGATGGAAGCAGATGCAGAGATCCATGGCCGGGTCCCAGGCAGAGCTCTAGGAGTCTATGAGCAAGAGATATCGAGACCATAACTGGAAAAAGTACAGAGACAACTAGCCAAACTAGTGGAAACACATGAACTGTGGACCAATAGCTGAGGAGCCCTCATGGTACTGGACTAGGCCCTCTGGATATGGGAGACAGTTGTTGAGCTTAAACTGTTTAGGGGGCCCCCAGGCAGTGGGATCGGGATCCATCTCTATTGCATGAGCCAGCTTTTTGGAGCCTAGTGCCTCCACTGACACTTTGTACAGCCTTGGTGCAGGGAGGAGGGGCTTAGGCCTGCCTCAACTGAATGTACCAGGCTCTGCTGACTCCCCATGGGAGACCTTGCCCTGGAGGAGGTGGGAATGGGTGGTGGGTTGGGGCGGGGGAAGGCTGGGGAGCGGGAGGAGGGAGGACAGGGGAATCTTGGTTGATATGTAAAATGAATAGAAAATCTCTTAATAAAAACAAAACAAAGAACAAAGTACTCTGAAACTGAGCTGCTGAGAGAAGAAAGGCGTGTGGTGGTATTGTGTTCCCCAAAATATTGTGTACCTTAATAAACTTATCTGGGGTCAGAGACAGAACAGCCACAATATTAAACAGAGGTTAGGCAGTAGTAGCACACGCCTTTAATCCTAGCATTCCAGAGACAGAAATCCCTCTGGATCTCTGTGAGTTCAAGGCCACATGGGAAACGGCCAGGCGTGGTGACCCACGCCTTTAATCCCAGAAAGCACGCCTTCAATCCCAGGGAGTGGTGGTAGAAAGCAGAAAGGTATATAAGGCGTGAGGACCAGAAACTAGAGGCCTTTGGCCCGGAGAAGCATTTGGCCTGGGTAGGCATTTGGTCTGGAGAAGCATTTGGCCTGGTTAAGCATTCAGGCTTCTAGCAGCAGTTCAGCTGAAGAGTCATTTGGATATGAGGACATAGAGGCTTCCAGTCTGAGGAAGCAAGACCAGCTGAGGATCCGGCAAGGTGAGATAGCTGTGGCTTATTCTGTCTCTCTGACCTTCCAGTGTTCACCCCAATACCCGGCTTAGGTTTGATTTTATTAATAAGAATCTTTAAGACTCATGCTACAAAGGCGTGTGCATTGAGACAGGAGTCTCAGACATGGACAGTAAGGGGACCAATTTCAACAGCTGGTACTTTCGTTTTCTTGGCAGTATGAGCAGCTGAGCAAAAATAAATAAAATAACATCTGTTCTTATCTTTTCCCTGAATGATCCCGTGAAGGCACTTCTCACATTCAAAGGCTCTCATCAGAACTTCCAGTTGAATATGCCCCACTGGGCACATACAGTCTTTGCTATGGTTGCTTCCTCCCAGAACTCCACTAAGATGCTGTGGAATCCAATATAAGGCAGATGGGACTGAGTTACTTTCTGGAAATCCGGATGAAGTGAAGGAAAGACGACACACTGAACAGCGAGTCCCTTCCTACTACTCTCCTTTTCTTATCTCAGGAAAGATGGCAGCTAAAATTGTCAGTCAGCTCTAGCCCCCACTTCCTCATGTCCCCACAGGAAGCAGAAGATGACAAATCTGTGAAAATTCATTACCTTGCAAACAATTTAATTTACATGTAGTTAAAATGATAAAGGGGTAGTAGTTTACAAGACAAAAAGTATTTGTAGGAAATTAGAGCTTAATTAGAGTAAATATTTCAGATTCAGTGTAGTGTTATTTTCCTCACGTCAGCGACAGATGAATATCAGAGGACTTTACATTTCACGGTATCAAGAACACAACAAGATTCTGAACCAGAAGGTCCAAGTCCTCCTCCTGTCTTCTGGTGGGTTTTTGAGTTTACACAAGCTCAACTGAAAGCAGAATTATACCTCCTCTTAAATATTTGCTTTCTAAGGGCAGACAGTCTCCAGAATGTTTAAACTCAGAAATATGATAGTTCTATCGTAAGGCATAATCCTGAAACTTTGTATACCATAGGAAATTCTATTTGCTAGAGTTAATTGTTTGCTTAAGTTATAAACTTTATTCATTATGGGAAATTGAATTTTCTCTCCTGTTTTGTTATAATTAAGCTGATTATCACCATATGTGTTATCGTTGAAGTTTCCAGGATTTTCCATGTAAACTTTCTACATATTTTCTTTCTCCTTATAGCTGTGTAAATGAAATATGGAGCTTGTAGAATATTCATTTCTAAAATTTGACGTGAAAAATCATTCTTGTACAGAGATTTATAAACGCCAACACATGGTGTTCCACTGAGTCACTGTAAGGAAGCCCAGCCATTAGACAGTCCCTGACCGTGCACTGGAGAGTTTAACCCTTTCCTGTTTTTTAGTGTCTCACTGCGAAATACAAACAGACATATGGGACATATAAAAAAATTGAGAAAATCTTTCAGCATTTAAAAGAGAAAACCAAGCAATCAAGGAAAAACCTCCCAGAAGGAGCCTAGAGAATACAGCAGGATTGTATTTTGGATTAGAAAAGATCATATCCGAGAAATTATGTAAAGGAGAGGCTATCCGGAAACACCAAGAAAGATGACGCCATCAACTCTACATTGAGAGGTGGCCAAAAAGGCAAAGATATAAATAATAGCAGATAAAAATATAAGTATCAATCCAAGATACCAGTCAAGTAGTCACTGACATGAACAAGAATGGAGAAAGGGAAGGGATAGAAAGTGACAGAGTAGAAATTTAAGACAGTAGGGCTCCATGATACAAGATTTCAAGTGTAGGTAGAGTCCACTGAGCATCAAGCAACGTGGCTGAAAAGATCACACCAGGGATGCCGTTATGAAATTTTAGACCGCTGAAGACTTGTCTGTATTACAGCAGCTCCTGCCTTCTTGTGATTCGCACTGGGATTTAGACAAAAAGGGTGGAATGACATCATTGGGCAGGAAGAATGCCCAAGCTGTCAAGAATGAACACGGAACACAACGGTTTGCAATAACCATTTTTTAAAAGTTTACCTGCTGGGCGGTGGTGGCGCACACCTTTAATCCCAGCACTTGGGAGGCAGAGCCAGGCGGATCTCTGTGAATTCGAGGCCAGCCTGGGCTACCAAGTGAGTTCCAGGAAAGGCGCAAAGCTACACAGAGAAACCCTGTCTCGAAAAACCAAAAAAAAAAAAAAAAAGTTTACCTGCCCTGTACCTTTCCAGTGGGAGCCACTGAAAGGGGTGTCTCAGTGACATGAGGGCACAGAGCGACAGGGGGTACAGGGTGCCACAGAGAGCATACAGCCAACAGCATAAGGAATGTGGTTCTCAGGATAGTGCAGAAGAAACCTGCCACCAGGACTGAAAGGACAGGGATGAGGGCTGCAGGGGAGAAAGGAACGGATGGTCAGGATCTGGTCACCTGCTGTTGAACTAGCAGGAGATTATATGGGAAACAAGAAAATGGGAAGATGAGACAATTCACTGCAGGAAACGTGGTGCTGTACAAGAAAGGAATTGTAACCGTAGAACCATTCAGTGTCAAACAAAAATATTGTTCATTTAATCATAAAACATCCCTATTTTATGTATGTGTTCCAAACTTAAGCCAATTAACATCATTGCAGATGGGATGATTATTATGGGGATTTTATACAAAACAAGGCAGCCTTCCTATAATTCTGCAGGAAAAAAAATTAAAGTTTATGCTCAGTATCAAAGAGATTGGAGGAGGACTGTGTATGCAAAGAGCAGAAACACACTTGGGGATTAAGTTCAAAAGCAACCCCCAAGTTATACACACAGAACACTACACCAGAGCCTCTGGGGTTGAGGGCACAGGAACGTCATTAGGATACATCCTTCTCCATTGTTCTCTCTCTTTCGGGCGGGGAGGGGTGTCTGGTCTCTTATCTTTGCTATCTCCTTTCTCCTCTCAATGTAGGCAGTCTCCATATCAATTTCACCAAACTGGAAAGAAATCAAAGGAGAAATAGGCAATAAAAGAAGAAATAAATTAGTATGCAGTGATGAACAAGAATGGATACACGTCATTACACAAAATGCATTAGTGCTAATGAAATAAGCAAGATTCAAAGGGCTATTTATTGTATTATGTCATCCCCTGACATTCCAGAAAAGGTAAAATTGTAAGTGGTAGGGCAGGGTGGGCTGTATAGTATAGTATAGTATGGTATAGTATAGTATGGTATGGTATGGTATAGTATAGTATAGTATGGTATGGTATGGTATGGTATGGTATAGTATAGTATGGTATGGTATGGATTGGTATGGTATAGTATAGTATAGTATAGTATGGTATGGTATGGTATAGTATGGTATGGTATGGTATAGTGTAGTGTAGTATAGTATAGTGTAGTATAGTATAGTATAGTATAGTATAGTACATTTAAAAGTATAGTATATATAAAGTATAGTATATATAAAAGTATAGTATATATAAAGTATAGTAGCATAGAGAATTCTGGGAGGACAGAGGTGTCTTCTCTCTTGGTTCTGGTCATGGTCACACAATACTAATCTATGTCCAAACTCAGAACTCTGAACTGAAAAAAGTAAATTTGACTCTGTGTAAGTTTAAAAAGCAAAAACCCCGAAGCTGGCAGGGGGTGGGGGTGGAAGCAGAATTAAAGGTGTGTTAAGTTAGGGCTCGGGAGATAGCTCAGTCAGGAAGAGCTTGCTGCATGAGCACATGCTCCCGAGTTCGTTCCACAGAACCTATGTGTGTGTGTGGGGAAGCTGGGGATGGTGGTGCATGCTGGTCATTGGAAAGGGAGACCAAGACAATCCCTAGGCCTCATTGGTGAGCCAGCCTAGCCTAATGGAGAGCTCCAGACAACAAAAGACTCTCATTTGTTTGTTTGTTTTTTTTTTTAAATAAGAAAGTTGAACAACACTGGAAGCTGTCCTCTGGCTTCCCTGCACATGTCCATCCCAACATGAACACACTTGTGAAGTTACAGCGACTGGGGGATATAAAACACTGCTAGAAATCTTGCCCAGCATGATAAGCTTCCATGTTTTAAAAAAATGCAAAATATGAGGCAGAAAGCATGGGTTTTTTATTTTATTAAAACAAATTCTCTTTATTTGTATTTTAATATTTATTTGTGGGTATGTGAGGCCACCTTTGCTGTCAACTTGACAAGCTGGAGAGGAACCTTGACTAAAGAATTACCTCCATCATATTGGCATATAGACATGTCTATGGGGAATTTTCATATGTCTTGACTAATGACTGATATAGGAGGGCCCAGTCCACTGTGGGTGTGCCATCCCTAAGCAGGTAAGCCTGGGCTGGCTGTATAAGAAAGGTAGCTGAGTAAGAACAAGAACCCCAGTCAGTAAGCAGCACTCCTCCATGGGCTCTGTTTCTGTTCCTGCCTTGAGTTCCTGCCCTGAATTTCCTCATGAATTGTGATGTAGGATGAAATCAATCCTTTCTTCTCTAATTTGCTTTTGACCAGAGTATTTAATCACAGCAACATAAAAACAAATTAGAACATTGTATGTGTTGGGGGAAGGAGAGAGAGAGAGAGAGAGAGAGAGAGAGAGAGAGAGAGAGAGAGAGAAAGAGAGAGAGAGAGAGCGCTCTTGCTTGTACTGGCTAATTTTATGTCCACTTGACACAAGCTAGAGTCATCAGAGAGAAAAGAGCCTCAACTGAAAAAATATCTCCATAAGATCAGGATGTAAGCAAGCCTTTAGGGCATTTTTCTAATTATTTATTGATGTGGGAGGGCCCAGCCCATTGTGGATGGGGTCACCCCTGGACTGGTGGTCCTGGTTTCTACAAGAAAGCAGGCTGAGCAAGCTGCAATGAGTGAGTCAGAAACAGGACCCTCCCTGGGCTCTGCATCAGTTCCTGCCTCCAGGATCCTGTCCTGTTTGAGTTCTGATCCTGACTTCCTTCAGTGATGAACAGTGATGTGGAAGTGTAAGTCAGATAAACGAGTTCTTTCTCAACTTGCTTTAGTCATGGTTCTTCATTGAAGCAACAGAACCCTAACCAGAACACTGTGCATGTCCGAGGACATCGTTCAGGAGTTGGCTCTCCCCTTCTACCATGTTGAGGCAGGTCTCTCTTGTTTCTAGGATGTACTGTGTACTCTAGTCCAGCTGGCCTTCCAGCTTCCAGGCAGTTTCCAATCTCTGCCCTGCATATCTCTGCCAGGAGTGAAGGAATCACAGATGTGTGCCACTGTTCTGGATTTTAGGTGATTTCTGGGGGTTGAACTCATCAGACTTGTACAGACAGTACAAATGTCCCCCAGTATTACCAAAGCCCTTACTGTATTTTAAAAGCAAGTAGTTAAAACACCCAAAACAAATGCAGGATTTAGTGGCTTATAATAAATGGATGTCTTACAGTCAACAGGCAGATTGAACAGAATTTTCTGGTCCCTCGGAAGCCCCTCAGGTGCCCCATCCAATGGCAATGTGCTCTCTCCCGCCAGCAGCAACCACTACACTGGTCTTGTAGTCACCTCATGTCTGTCTTTTTTGTCACCCAACTGTACATCCCTAGTCACTTTCTTACTCTTGCAGGTTATTGTTTTCATTGTCATAATACCAGAACCCGCAGATTTCCCTTCTGTCTCCTTTTTTCTTGACAGTTTATCTGTGGCGTGGGAGAACTCTAATCGTTTGGTATGTAGTTCTTCATGGTTTGGGTTTCATGACTGCATGCTCATGATGAAGTCTATCATGTCCATCATATGTCCTGAGCACTGGCAGCTGAATGTGGTATAGAAATCACATTGCCAAATCACTTATAACCCAAGTCCATACCCCCAACAAGGGTACAGGCTAGGTGCTTTGCTGATTTATTTATTTATTTATTTATTTATTTATTTATTTATTTATTTATTTATTTATTTATTTATTTATTTATTTATGTTTTTCGAGACAGGGTTTCTCTGTAGCTTTGGAGTCTGTAGACCAGGCTGGCCTCGAACTCACAAAGATCCACCTGCCTCTGCCTCCCGAGTGCTGAGATTACAGGCATGTGCCACCATTGCCCAGCAGCTTTGCTGTTTTATGAGAAATCCCTGTAATTGCAGTTGGTGAACTTATTCAAAATTTAGAAGACCAGCAATAAAATCATTCAAATATTTAAACCTTTAATTGACATGTGACATTTGTTCTTTGGCAACATTAGGGGCTTATAATGTTTTTACATTTGAGGATATTCTATATATAAAGAAGATAAAATGTGGGAACACTGAGGCCAACCCAGGGCCCAGCTGCTGATCCTGCGAAACCCAACAACTTGGAGGTGTTGGTGAGATTACCCTACTAAACAACCTGCTCAGCTGAGATCCATTAGGGAGAGGATTCAGAATCCTACAGTCTGCAGTCTGAGGAAACAAGATCATCTGAGGAGTTGATGAATGAGCAAAACGTGACCTGAGAACACAAAAGAAGGCACTGCCCAACCACCGAACCAGATCACCAGAATCATAAGCCTACACTACACCGACTGGGAACAGGTAAGCCCCCATCTCTGGACTGGCAGATCAGGTCTCTAGCCCCTAGGCCCCAGCCATCAGAGCTCCAGGGACCAGACAGCTACCTTTCCCTGCTCCCCCTACCAAAAACAAAAACAAAAAACAAAAAACAACGACAATAAAAAAAAAAAACCCAACCCCTATGAACCTAACAACCACTGAAACCATAAGCACACCCTGCACCAACTGGGAACAACTGCTCCCAGAGACAGAACCCACTAACCCTGATCTGACTAAGCTGCTCCCGAAGAAACAGAGCCCAACAGCACGGATTCGACCAAGAACTCCTAGTGGACCAAGACTATCAATTAGAACAAGAGAGGCACCTTCAGACACAGACACCCTCTACACTGAGCAGAGGAAGAGATGAGTATTTTGCACGCCAGTGCAAAAATACAGGCAACAACATAAAGACCTATATGACAACATCAGAACCTAGCGATTCTACACCTGCAAGACCTGAACATACCAAGGCAGAAGAAGCAAAAGAAAAAATGTGTCATGTGTTCATATTGATACTTGAAGTTCAAAGTCAGGGCTTTGAATTTTAAATTCCCTGTTCTCAGGGACACAGATGATAATAGAATCACAATATTGATATTTTTAGTTCTTAGGCATAACATACGCATATAGTAGCAGAGACAATGCAAAATATAAACAATCTGTACTGTGTATCTAATGAAATTAGTATTGTGTCAGTAAAGTGATGTAAGATCGTGTGAGTGGAAATAAGTTAGTATACACACCAATGTCTTTGATTCATCCTTGATTAAAATCAGAATCATTATCCAAGAGGAGTTCACACTGTTTCAAACAGGACTTACAGGGGAATGTTAGGAAGTTGTTGACCTAAATGCTTTGTGAACTGAAAGGGTGTTACTACCGTTCAGTCTTGATCTAGATAGGTAAGGAAGATCTTGAGTAAATATTTACAGTGTCATTTGCCACACAATATAAGTAGTATCTATTACTCTGCCTCTTGTCATATTCTTGTCTCTAAACCACCCAATTCTGTTTCCTAAGGTGAGCAAGTGCTTCCTTTCATATGTGAAATTGTTAATTTTTCATGACAACTCAAGAATGGATATTTGATAATAGCTTTTGGAATGAGTGCTATATGGAAGTAGTTTTGCTTATAGGAAGCTGTAAACTATGTTTGCCATCTGAGGCTGTTCTTGCCATGGGTGTATTTTGCCCAGGTAATTGACTGACTCTGATCTCACTGACCTGGCATTTTCAAATAAAGTTAAAAGATGACTTTAATATGCACTCATAACAAACACTTCACTCTACCTTGTCTTTCCTATGAATTACACCATGTAACGAAATGTGCTTTAGCCTTCAGATAGCAGGTGCTACCACTGTGTGTAAACTTGATGTTAGCTATTTAAGCTTGTCTATAAAGACTTAAGATGTAAAATGATACACTGGTTTACTATAGTAAATTGCCTGACTTGACTTATGTCTAAAATATTTTATGCTATTTTATAACACTGTTATGTAAATCCAGAAAACATTGCTTAGGCAGTGGTTTTCAATTTGTGGGCCATATACCCTTTGGGAGGGTGGAAGGACACTTTCACAGGGGTCGAATATCAGATATCCTGCATATAAGATATTTACATCTCATTAGATGCTGAAAAAGCCTTTGACAAAATCCAACACCCCTTCATGATAAAGGTCTTAGAAAGATCAGGAATACAAGGAACATTCCTAAACATAATAAAGGCAATTTACAGCAAGCCAACAGCAAACATCAAATTAAACGGAGAGAAACTCAAAGCGATACCACTAAATTCAGGAACAAGACAAGGCTGTCCACTCTCCCCATATTTATTCAATATAGTACTAGAAGTCTTAGCTACAGCAATAAGACAACAAAAGGAGATCAAAGGGATACAAATTGGGAAAGAAGAAGTCAAACTTTCACTATTTGCAGATGATATGATAGTATACATAAGTGACCCCAAAAACTCTACCAGGGAACTCCTACAGCTGATGAACTCCTTCAGTAAAGTGGCAGGATACAAGATTAACTAAAAAAAATCAGTAGCCCTCCTATATACAAACGATAAAAGGGCTGAGAAAGAAGTCAGAGAAATATCACCCTTTACAATAGCCACAAATAATATAAAATACCTTGGGATAACACTAACTAAACAAGTGAAGGACCTTTTTGATAAGAACTTTAAATCTCTAAAGAAAGAAATTGAAGAAGATATCAGAAAATGGAAGGATCTCCCCTGCTCATGGATAGGTAGGATTAACATAGTAAAAATGGCAATCTTACCTAAAGCAATCTACAGATTCAATGCAATCCCTATCAAAATCCCGACACAATTCTTCACAGACTTGGAAAGAAAAATACTCAACTTCATATGGAAAAACAAAAGACCCAGAATAGCTAAAAGAATCCTATACGATAAAGCAAGCCTTGGAGGCATCACCATCCCTGACCTCAAACTCTGCTATAGAGCTATAGTAATAAAAACAGCTTGGTACTGGTATAAAAACCGACATACAGACCAATGGAATCGAATTGAAGACCCTGACATTAATCCATGCACATATGAACACCTGGTTTTTGACAAAGAAGCCAAAACTATACAATGGAAAAAAGAAAGTATCTTCAACAAATGGTGCTGGCATAACTGGATGTCAATATGTAAAAGATTGCAAATAGATCCATATCTGTCACCATGCACAAAACTCAAGTCCAAGTAGATCAAAGACCTCAACATAAATCCAGCTACACTAAACTTAATAGAAAAGAAAGTAGGAGGTACTCTTGAATGCATTGGCACAGGAGACCACTTCCTAAATAAAACACCAACAGCACAGACACTGAGCACAACAATTAATAAATGGGACCTCTCAAAATTGAGAACTTTTGCAAGGCGAAAGACACGGTCAATAACACAAAAAGACAGCCAACAGAATGGGAAAAGATCTTCACCAACCCCACATCTGACAGAGGATTGATCTCCACAGTATATAAAGAACTCAAGAAACTAGACATCAAAATACTAAACAATCCAATTAAAAAATGGGCTAAAGAGCTAAACAGAGAATTCACAAAACAAGAATCACAAATGGCTGAAAGACATTTAAAGAAATGCTCAACATCCTTAATCATCAGAGAAATGCAAATCAAAACGACTCTGAGATACCACCTTACACCTGTCAGAATGGCTACAATCAAAAACACCAATGACAGTCAATGTTGGAGAGGATGTGGAGCAAAGGGAACACTCCTCCACTGTTGGTGGGAATGCGAGCTTGTACAACCACTGTGGAAAGCAGTATGGCGGTTTCTCAGAAAACTAGGAATTGAACTACCTCAAGACCCAGCCATACCACTCTTGGGCATATACCCAAAGAATGCTGATTCATACCACAAAGATACATGCTCAGCTATGTTCATAGCAGCACTATTTGTAATAGCCAGGACCTGGAAACAACCTAGATGCCCGTCAACTGAAGAATGGATTAAGAAAATGTGGTACATATACACAATGGAGTACTACTCAGCAGAGAAAAACAATGAAAGCATGAAATTTGCAGGCAAATGGATGGAACTAGAAAATATCATCCTGAGTGAGGTAACCCAATCCCAGAAAGACAATCATGGTATGTACTCACTCATAAGTGGATTCTAGATATAAAATAAAGAACAATCAGACTATTTTAAATTTTTTATCGGTGGATTCTACCGGAGTTTATCGGTGGATCCTGCTGGAATATCTGATGCAGACAAGCACTGGAGAGCTCCTGTGGCAAATCACCCTCTGGAGCGATGGAAGGATCTTTCTACTAGCACGTGGAGGAGACCCGATCTAGTGTTGGCATGGCCCTGGGGTTCTGTTTATGTCTTTTCTCAGGACAATGAGGTTCTTCTTTGGATTCCTGAGCACTGAATGTGCCCTATGGCTGCTGCTGAAGCCTAACTGACAGAGACTTAATGGGTCTTCTTGAAAAAAATCTATCCTTCTGATGTCAATGGAGATTGAGAACCCAACATCGCCAGCTTTGGCAAGCATTAATGTAAGCCTAGGAACTGTAACCATAAGATTGGATTCTCCAGAAGAGCTGCCAGCTAAAGTCGTGCTAGGATCAAGAAAAATGGGCCTTGGCAGTACGTGTTACTGGAGTTGTATCCACGCCAGTGGATGTCCACACAATCCAGAAGAGAATTTGTCATTGCTGCTGCCGCTGTTGCTGTTATAGCAATGGCGCCCACCACTGCTACTCTTTCTGGGATTACCATTTCATAATTGCTTACTACAGCTAGCACAATGGAGACCCTGGCAACATAAGTAGCTACCACAGTTAGTTAATCTCTCATTCTATGGGGCATGATACATTTAATTCAGTAGCTATATACATCTCGATTGGCTTTGAAAATTATAAATTTATAAACTCAAGTTCCAGTTGCTTTTGGGATACTATCTTACAAGGACACCAACGTACAGTATGGCTTGTTAAGGAAGGGAATGGCTCAGTTGCCTTTAGCCTACTGGCTATGGGTGAGATAGGACCTCTGTTGGTCTTTTCTGTATCGAACACACAGATTGCAAGCCCAGTGCCACTTTGAGATCTTTGGCAGCAGTTAACTCTGCAGCTCACACACGATTGAGCCTGTATGATAATGCGTATTCAGAGATGGGTAACGCCTGGGGGGCACTCACCAACCTAAGACAGAGCACCTGTGTGGCCTGGACAGGCGTCTCCATGACGGGTAAGGTGACCTGCTGACGTCCCACGCAACCCAAGTCAGAAGCTCATTTTTTAATAAAAGGGGGACCTGTAGGGCCCTGGCCCCCATTTTGGGTAACTGTTGCCTTGCTTGCAGACCTTGACCTTGATATTCTCCCTATGCTAATTCCCTGCCAGGTTCCACCCTCCTGAATGCTTAAGGGAAGTTCCTTGCCTGGTACCCTGAATAATGGGTGTTAACAGATTAGAAGCAAGATTATAAAACATCAGTAGCAAACTTCTGCCCTCCGGGGTCCTCCCATTGTGCTGTAAGCCTGTATTTAAGACCTCCTCCCCACTTAAATAAATGACATTCAGCATTTAAAATTAAAATATATATATATATTATATATATAATTGAATGAATATTGTGAATGTTATCTATGAATACCACAAATGTGATTAATATAATGAGTGTAATTAATGAATATCATGAATGTAATTTAAAAAATAAATAAAGTAAAAAAAAGATATTTACATTACGATTCATAACAGCACCAAAATTACAGTTATGAAATAGCAACAAAATAGTTTTATGGTTGGGGGGTCACCATGACATGAGGAACTGTGTTAAAGGGTTGGAGTGTTAGGAGGGTTGAGAACCACTGGCCTAAGGAGAGAAGGGTTTATCCTGCTGTGCACTTCCAGTGAGTTCAATCCGTGGTTGCTCTGACTGTTCTAGAACTCACTATGTAGACCAGGCAGGCCTAGAATTGAAAAATCTGTCTGTTTCTACATCCTAAGTGCTGTGATTAAAGTGGTGTGTCACCATGCCTGGCTCTGCATCAACTCTTTTTGAGGCTGTGGTAGCCTTGTTTACAAAATTAAGAAAACCAAATAAAGTTATAGGTCCACTTTCACTTATTTACATATATGAATATTATAAGTAAACCCAATCATATATTAAAATATAGTGGAACAAGTTGTGTGCTCCCAAGAAAACATTATTAGGAAATGTAAAATCTATCAATGTGTCTTATCACTTGGAAAGAATAAAAGAGAAAAATCCTGATTATGTCAAAAGATACAAAGGAAGCATTTGATAAAATGTTCTAAGGAAACTAAGATCAGATGAAAGCTTCCTGCATCTGTTGATGCATAAAAACTCACCTTTTTCTGAGTACATTGGATACATTACTTTCATAGATTAAGAAAATGTCTTAGCCAGCTTATGTTGGAGAAGATGTGGAGCAAAGGGGACACTCCTCCACTGTTGGTGGGAATGCAAACTTGTACAGCCACTCTGGAAATCAGTATGGCGGTTTCTCAGAAAATTGGGAATCAGTTTTCCTCAAGACCCAGCTATACCACTCTTGGGCATATACCCAAGGAATGCTCAATCATACCACAAGGACACTGCTCAACTATGTTCATAGCAGCATTATTTGTAATAGCCAGAACCTGGAAACAATCTAGATGCCCTTCAATGGAAGAATGGATAAAGAAAACGTGGTACATATACACAATGGAGTACTACTCAGCAGTAAAAAAACAATGATATCATGAAATTTGCAGGCAAATGGAACTAGAAAATATCATCTTGAGAGAGGTATCCCATACTCAGAAGGACAAACATTGTATGTACTCACTCATAAGTGGATACTAGATGTGAGGGAAGGGATGGCCAGACTGCAACCCACAGCTCCAGAGAGGCTAGCTAACAGGGAAAGACCCTAGGATGGACACATGGATGACCCTGTGAAGGAGAAGTGGATGAGATCTACATGAGCGGACTGGGTGTGGGGGTTGGCAGAGGGCGAGGAGTGGGGGATGAGAACATAGGGAAATGGGAGAGTCAAGCTGGAACAGGGACAGAGTGGGAGGGCAGGGAGGAGATACCATGATAGATGAGGTCATTGTGGGAATAGGAAGAGGCAGGGTGCTGGGGAGGCTCTCAGGAATCCACAAGGATGACCCCACCTTAGGGTACTGGCAGTGGTCCAGAGGGTGCCTGGACTGGTCTACTCTGGTGACTGGTCTAGCAAATATCCTAACCGTCATCATAGAGCCTTTGTCCAGTGACTGATGGAGGCAGATTCAGAGATCCACGGCCAGGTGCCAGGCTGAGCTCCAGGAATCCAATTGATGAGAGAGAGGAGGGATTTTTTTGCAGGCGGGGGACGTCAAGATCATGATGGGAAGACGTGCAGAGATGACCGGCCACACTAGTGGAAGCCCATAAATTATAGACTAGTGGCTGTGGAGCCCCCATGGAACTGGACTAGGCCCTCTGGATATGGAAGATGGTTGTTTGGCTCGAACTGTTTGGGGGCCATCCAGGGAGGGGGATCGGGATCTGTCCCTGGTGCATGGGCAGGCTTCTGGGAATCTGGTGCCTGTGGTGTGATGCCTTGCGCAGCCTTGGTGCAGTGGGGAGGGGCTTGGACCTGCCTAGGCACAGTGTGCCGGGCTCTGCTGACTCCCTATGGGAGACCTTGATTTGGGGGATGTGGGGATGTGGGGTGGCTTGGGAGGGAGGGTTGGGGGGGTGGGAGGAGGGAGGATGTGGGATCTGTGGGTGGTATGTAGAGTGAGTAGAAAATTTCTTAATAAAGAAAAATAAAAAAATTTAAAAAAAAGATTTCTCAGATCCACAAACTGCACTCAGATTGGACTCTTAGTAAACTATGGGCTCTGAGTGACAACTAGGAGGTGTGTTTCCCAGTTGTGGTAAATACACTGTTAAAAAAAAAAAAAGAAAATGCCTTAGCAAATAACAGAGGTCCTGCTACTGTAATAATGCACTCAATAATGCAGTCAGTTGACTAATAAATTTAATGAAATATGTATGAATGAGAAAGGTACATGGAAACAAAACACTGTTTTTTGTTTGTTTGTTTGTTTTTAGGAAATGAGTTTATTTCAGTTTACAGTCCATCACTGAGGGAAGTCAGGGCAGGAACAAAAGCGTGAACTTGAAGCAGAAACCAGGGAGGAATGCTGTTTGATGACTTGCTCAGCTAGCTTTCTTGCACAGCCCACAATGGGCTAGGCTATCCTAAGTCAGTGGAAATCAAGATGATCCCACACAGACATGCCAAAGGGCAGTCTGATCCATGCAGGCTCTAGATTGAGATTCTCATCTCCATTGTTGCTGGGCTGTTTCAAGTTGACAGATAAAGGTAACTAGGACTTTCCATTCCTTGTCAGCATGAAATACAAACATATCACCTAAACACCATAACCGTTTATTTCTTGTTCTCCAAATTTTTGTGTTAATATCATGATATAAAATGCAGTGTACACTTTTAAAACCCCACAAACTTTAAAACTTAAAACATTTCGAAAGTCCAAGGTCCCTTAGGAAAAAAGTCTCTTAATTGGGTCTGGTCAAACAAACCAAAAAATTTAGATATTTTCTTATTCCACAATGGAAGAATGGAGCACAGAAATATCCAGATGGGAACATTACCAAAATCCAGTTTTAGATATCAAATTCCTACAGCCCAATGCCCAGCATCTGATACTCATGTGATCTTCTGGGCTCTAAGTGGATGGGGCATTCCTCCCTCTCCAGCTCCGCTGCATGCAACACATACAGTGCAGCTTTTCTCGGGGTTAGTCTGGCCCCACTCCATATCTGTGCTTCCCCTCAGTAGATGGACCATGGTCTTGCCATCTGCAGTATTCTGTGGCACTCTTTTTACCTTCTCTTCCACAGGGTTCCCTAAGTCCTGAGGGGAGGAATTGGAGTGGAGAGGTCCTGTTTAGGGTTGAGGGTTCCAAGATCTCTTACTCTCTGCATATTGTCTAGCTGGAAGTCTCTGTATTTGTTCCCATCTGCCGTAGGAGGAAGCTGCTCTGATGAGGGCTGAGAAAGGCATTATCTATGAGTACAGCAGAATATTGTTAGGAGTCATTTTATTGCTATGCTCCTTAAGCAGAACAGTAGTATTTGGTTTTCTCCGTGGACCCTGGCCTGTCTAGTCTCAGGTCTTGTCCACCCACACAGTTCTGGGTATGGGTTCCATCTCATGGAATGGCCTTTAATCAAGTCAGATATTGGTTGGTTACTCCCACACACTTTGTTCCACCATTGCACCAGCATATCTTGGATGCAGTCACCGTTCTAGATGGAGGTTTTGTAGCTGGGTTGGTGATTACCTTTCTCCTTTGATAGTGAGCAGAGTACTCTTCAGTGCCATGAAATCTGGTCCATAAGTGGTGAGGGCTCTAGGGAGACACCAGCTTGACTTCTCCATGTTCAGTGAATTGTGTCATTACCACCTTCAGGAACAGCACCTTCCTGTCAGTAAATGGAGTACAACCAATAGCCTTGCAGTACCTTGGGTTGTTTGGGATCACCATTGGACACCTTTCACCTACAACTTGACTAGATGTAACCCATTGCCAGTACCGCAAGATTCATTTGGTAACAAGAGATATCCAGTTGGGGCTTTGTCTCCTACACCGTGGTTTCTGTTTGTTTTGTTTTTGTTTATTTGGGCTTTTTTGGGGGGTATTTCTTCCTTCCTTCCTTCCTTCCTTCCTTCCTTCCTTCCTTCCTTCCTTCCTTCCTTCCTTCCTTCCTTCCTTCCTTCCCTCCCTCCCTCCCTCCCTCCCTCCCTCCCTCCCTCCCTCCCTTCCTTCCTTTCTTTTTTTTTTTGAGACAGGGTTTCTCTGTGTAGCTTTGGAGCCTCTCCTGGAACTTACTCTGTAGCCCAGGTTGGCCTTGAACTCACAGAGATCCACCTGCCTCTGTCTCCCGAGTGCTGGGATTAAAGGCGTGCACCACCACCGCCCAGCTTTCTTTTGGGGTGGTGTATTTCATCTAGATCCCCTTCATATATGTATATATTTTAGAGTGGTTCTACTCTATTAGGTTTCCATAAGATTCCTCAAATGGCCCTTAATTTTACCTCCCCTCCCTATATTTATTGGCCCCTTCTTCTCTCTCCCTCCTCATTTGACCATCCTGTTCCAGACTCCATTCCTCATCCATCCACAACAATCTATTCTATTCCCCCTATATGGAGATCTGTACCTCCCCCTAGTCCCTTACTCTATACCTAACCTGTGGTTATACAGATTGTAGCTTACTTATCTTTGACTCAATAGCTAATATCTATATATAAATGAAAACATACCATATTTGTCTTTCTAGTTCTGAGTTATCGCAATCAGGATGACTTTTTTTCTAGCTCCATCCATTTACCTGCAAATTTCATGATTTCCTTTTTCTTTTTTTTAAAAAAAGATTTATTTATTTATTTATTCTGTATACAGTGTTCTGTTTGTATGTATGTCTGCACACCAGAAGAGGGCACCAGATCTCATTATAGATGGTTGTGAGCCACCATGTGGTTGATGGGAATTGAACTCAGGACCTCTGGAAGAGCATCAGTGCTCTTAACCTCTGAGCCATCTCTCCAGGCCAAACTTTTGTCTTTTTTTTTTTTTTTTCTTCGAGATAGGGTTTCTCTGTATAGCTTTGGAGCTTTTTCTTGGAACTCACTTTGTAGACCAGGCTGGCCTCGAACTCACAGAGATCTGCCTGCCTCTGCCTCCTAAGTGCTGGGATTAAAGGTGTGTGCCACCACCACCCGGCCCCTTTTTCTTTTTTAACTGCTGAGTAATAGCCCATTTCTGTAACTGTATCTCATTTTCTTTGGGCATTCATCTGTTGATCAATACCTAGGATGTCTCCAATTTCTGGCTATTATAAATAGAGCAGCAATGAACATGGTTGAGCAAGTAAGTGTCTCTGTTGTAGGTGAAGCATCCTTTGGGTATATGCCAAGAGTGGTGTACTGGGTCTTGATCGATTCCCAGCTTCCCAAGGAACAGCCACACCTATTTCCATAGTGGCCATACAAGTTTGCATTCCCACCAGCAATGGATGAGTGTTTCCCTTACTCCCCATTCTTGCCAACATTAGCTATCATTTGTTTTATTAATCTTATCTATTCTGGCTCATGTAACATGAAATCTCAAAATAGTTTGATTTACATTGCCCTAAAGACTAGGGATACAGCACATTTTTAAAGTGTTTCCTATACTCTAGAATTTCCACTAGTGAAACTTCTCTGTTTAGATCTATAGCTAGTTTTTAATTATGTTATTTATTTTCTTGATACACAGGTTTTTTAGTTCTATATATAATTTGTATATTAGCCTTCTATTGGATATGTAGTTGATTTTAAAAAAAAACAACCCTTTTCCCCTGTTGTAGGCTGCCATTTAAAACAAACCACTATTAGTGGCAGAACAGATAATGCTCTGTGGGTGAACCCACAAGTTGACAGACACATTGGGGTTATCAAAATTCATTAAAGTTATTTAATAAAATATCCCTATATAATAATAATACATTTTTACAGTAATAATTTAATGAATATACTTCAATATATTTTTACTTAGTCTTTGAGAAATGCATAGGATGCATTTTGAAAATATTCACTACCCAATTCCTCCCATTTTGTTGTCATCCCAATCTGCCCCTACATCTGTGATGCCTAATTTACATCTTCTTCATTACGTTACTTTTTAATAACCCTAGGGGCAGACTCTTTTTTGTTTGTCTGTTTGTTTTTTCGAGACAGGGTTTCTCTGTGTAGCTTTGCGCCTTCCTAGAACTCACTCTGTAGCCCAGGCTGGCCTTGAACTCACAGAGATCCGCCTGCCTCTGCCTCCTGAGTGCTGGGATTAAAAGGCGTGCGCCACCACCGCCTGGCCAGAGGCAGACTCTTAAAGAAAATGAACCCAATTTGCCGGAAGCCATCATTGGTCCAAAGCTCATCAGTTAGGAGTAGGGGCTCGAGGACCCTTCCCACTCCATGCTTGAATGCTGACCGGCTTGATATTGGACAGTGACCACAGCAGCTCTGAGTCATGAGTGCAGTGGTCCTGTCATGGCCAGAAGACACTGTTTGCTCTAATCTTCCCTGACCTCTGGCTCCTACAGTCTTTCTGCCTCATCTTCCATGATGGTCTTTGAGCCTTGTGGAAAGGGTGTGATACAGATGTCCCTTTAAATATGACTGAAATCAATTAAATAAAAACAAAAACATAAAGATACGGAGAAACAAAGAGTCAGTTCTTTGAAGACATTAACAAGATGGGCACACCTTTAGCCAAATTAACCAAAAGGAAGAGGAGGATGAAAATAATAAAACAAAGGAGGAAAAAGGAGACATGGAAGGAATTTAATTCTTTAAAAATTTACACTCCACCAAACTGGAAAAAAAATCTTTTTAAAGAACTGATAAATTTTTAGATGTCTGTAATCCACCAAAATTATATCAAGATAACATGAATATTTTAAATAACCCTATACCGATTAATGGTATAGAAGCTGTAATTAAAAATCTCCCAACTAAAAGAAGCCCAGAGAAGGACAAATTCAGTGTCGAATTTGAACAGACATTTAAAGAACAACTAACACTCCAGAGATTATTCCATAAAATGGAAAAAGAAGGAGCTCATCCAAATTCTTTTTTTAAAAAAGATTTATTTATTTATTATAATGTATACAGTGTTCTGTCTGCACATACCCCTGCAGGCCAGAAGAGGGCACCAGATCTCATTACAGATGGTTGTGAGCCACCATGTGGTTGCTGGGAATTGAACTCAGGACCTTAGGAAGAGCAAGCAGTGCTCTTAACCTCTGAGCCATCTCTCTAGCCCCCAAATTCTTTTTTAAGCCAAGGAAACAATCGATAGATAGATAGATAGATGGGTAGTAGATGGATAGATAGATAGAATTATAAACCTATTACCCTGATGAACATATACACATAAATTCTCAATAAAATATTTGCAAATCAAGTTCAGGATCACATCAAAAAAATTATCCACCATGGTCATGTTGTCTTCACCTCAAACATGCAAGGATAATTCAACATACACAAATCAACATATTTATTCCACCATATAAAATGTGTAAAGGACAATATGACCATCTGAGTATATGAAAAAAAAGGTCTTTGTTAAAATCCAACTTTCATCAATGATAAAAGTCCTGGAGAATCTAGGGATATAGAGGATATAATTCAACACAATAAAGTCATTGTACAACAAGCCCACAGCAACATCACGCTAAATAGAGAAAAACCCAGAGCAATTCCAAAAAGCAGGAAGAAGAAAAGGATGTTCACTCCCTCCACTCCTATTCAATAGAGAACTTGAACTCTTAGCAAGAGCAGTAAGACAATTGAAGGAGATAAAGGGGATACAATGGGAAAGGGAGAAGTCAAAATGTCCTTATTTGCAGATGATAAGATTCTAAACAATTAAAACTAAAAAATTATCAGAAATCCCTTAAGCCTAACAAATAGATTCATAAAAGTGAAAGATTGCAAAATTAACACACAAAAGTCAGTGGCCTTCCTCTATACCAATCACAAACATACTGAGAAAGAAATCAGGGAAACAGTTCCACTCACAAAAGGCTTAAAAATGTATGACAAGACATTTTATATAAGCACACTTTAAAAGCATGCTATTAATAAAAAGTGCTATGAGGTACCCAAGAGCAATCCTAAATACATGCAAGACCTTCAAAGCTGATGTTCTGAAAGACACGAAAAACTTAAATGAATGGAAGTTTTAAAAGTTTTGTGGATAAGTAGGTAGTAGAAAAGGTCAATTTTGCTAAATAAATAATACTAATGCAATAGATATTGAATTAGAAAATGTGAATACAGTATATCACCCATTTCTCTGTAACTTAATAATGTGACCATAAGTGTCCTATTATTGGGTAAAGGATAATTTCTAAAGTGGAACAGGCAGGAATATCCAGAGATAATTGTAAAAGAGTAAAGTAGGGAAGTATGTCATATTAGAGAGAAACATATGAGATAAAAAAATAAAAAATACTTTGAGATGTGTCAGTAGTGGGTGTGATTGTTAGAGTAGATACTGCAACAGATTGCAGCGTCCAGAAGTTTGTAATTGTTGAAAAAAGAGGCTACAGTCTGGAAGGAGAAGGATGGGCTATGAGAGCATGCCCTGAGAATACGGCAAGTGCTATAGTTAGCTTTCTGTTGTTGTGATAAAAGTCCAAAGAGCCGATCTGAGAAAGTGAAGGGTTTATTCACTTCACAGGTTGCAGTCCATCATCAATGGAAGCCAAGGCAAGATCCCAAGGCAGGGGCTTGAAACCACAGAGAATGCTGCTTACTGCTCTGCTCAGCTAGCTTTCCAGTATGGTCCAGGCTAACATGACTAGGGATGGCACTACTCACAGGGGGCTGAGCTTCCTCCATCAATTAGCAACAAGAAAATGCCAAAGAAACTTGCCAGCAAGCCAGTTTGATGGAGTCAAATCCTCAACTATGTGTCAGGTAGACAGCCAAGATTAGCCATCACAGCAAGCCAGAAAGGGGAAACCATAAACCTCAGCTGCAAAGAAAATTGACCCTCCATGAATAGGATTCTATGTCCATAGTGAAATTTCAACTGTAAGAAGGATAATTTAAAGGATTTATGTCAGAAATGAAATAATCAGTAAAATAATGAGTGACAATAAACCCAAGCCAGAAAGGAAAAGTTGGTAAATTTGACTTCTTAAAGTCCCTTCTGGAGGCTGCAGGGTGGACATGGGGAGGGGCTGTTGACTGACAGCACCTTTGACCATCCTTCCAGTGTTTTGGTGGAGAGGTTCCCATGAGAAGCCCTTATCCCTTACTACAGAGACCAGGTCCTAAATACGAGCCTGAATCACCAACTGCATGCCAGAGCTTATGTTCTGAAAAAAATGGAGGAGTCCATTCTGCTTGATGATTTGGGGAAGGCTGGATCCCATTTTCAGAGCCAAGGATGTTGAAAGCTTCTAAAGCAGCACCAGACACATTATCTATTGTCATTATTCTTGGTGACACACACTGCAGTGCCCACACTCATGATCCTAGTGTCAGTGGTGAGCTCTGTAACATGATTTCACTCTAGAGTATGATTTATTTCCTATTGCTGCTGTCTCCAAATCCTGCCTCTTTGACCATCAGAGAAACTTCAAATCTTGATAAGCCATTTTTTGCTGTTAAAGCAACAGGAGGCTTCTAGCTGCTGTTTACAATGAAGACCCTACAGAAGGCTTTCCTGTGTCTTCCAATTTAAACAGGGGTTTTTCCTTTCTGAGAATGCATGGAGTGAGCAAGATGTGTTCTGGAGGAGCTCAAGTCCAAATTCATGTGGCTCTTCCTGACACCCCACTCTTTCTAACAGGTACAGTATGTTTCCTTTCTTCTCCTTTCTTTAAAGAGAATCCATTTTCTATCTCTTGGACCCTTTTCCACCACAGTTACTACCAGCCATAACATAATTATTTGAATTCCAAATCTACAATCATAGAGAGAGACCAGATTGTTTTGTATCTGGGTTTCTAGCTAAGTCCCTCCTACCCACAAAAGCAAAGACTGGTATTTCATCCTATTATAGCCATCCATGACTGAAAAAAGGCCACTAAAAGACATCATGATTATTGTCACTCCTTCCTTTCACTCTCTAAGTGAGCCTTTTTCTCATGAATATTAGTGAAGAGGGGAATAAGACTGTGATGGCTATTCTTGGTTGTCAACGTGACTGTTTCTGGAATAACAAACAACAAAAAACAGAGGGCACACCTGTGGGAGATGTCTGCTTATTTTGAAGTACGAAGATCTAATTCTATTTGGATCTTTGAGGGATGAGGTCACACCGGTAGCTGTGGCTTGTTCTGTTTCTCTGATCTTCCAGTGTTCACCCCAATACCTGGCTCCAGGTTTGATTTTATTAATAAGAACTTTGAAGAATCCTGCTACATCTGGCGCCCAATGTTTGTGATACGAATTCACAAAAAAGCTACTTGCCTGTGGCCATGCGGGCCCCAGCTCAGGCCCAAGCTACTCGTTGCCAGTTGTGGTGGCACACTGGTTGGATTTACTGAAGAAGGCAGAGGCAGGAGGATTCCGAGTTTGAGGCCGGCCTAGGAGCTTGCTAAGGAGAAGCTAAGGCCAGGGCCCAGACACAAACGGTGGCCGCGGGACCATGGAGGCAGCAGCATCACCAGTGTTGGTGATGCTGCTACCTGGGACAAAGGGTTTACTACTGCTTGTTCAGAGAAGAATTGCCTGGACCATCGTGTTACAAGAAAGCATCGGCAAAGGTCATTTTGGAAAAGTTTGGCAAGACAAATGGTGGGGAGAAATTGCTGTGAAGATTTTCTCTTCTAGGGAAGAAAGTTCATGGTTCCGAGAGACAGACATTTATGAGACTGTGATTGCTCCAAACCACAGAGGAGGCACAAAAAAAAAAAAAAAAAAATGTCTGCAGGGAACCATGACCACGCCTAACAGCAAATTTGAAATCTTCTAAAGGATGACGGGATGGTTCCACGTGGACTATGGTAAAGCCATTAAGCTGATTAACACCACCAAAATATTGACTTTGAACTACAAACTATTCAGGACAATTTTGAGATGGCTAGCTGAGATGATCCAGCCTGACAGACTACTTGAACAAGGACTTGAAACAAGCCCTGCACTTTCTCATTATGCAGCAACTGGACAAATGATACAGGACTTGACAATTAACCCCAAAATTTTCTTTTCAGGATCCCCTAAAGATGTCTTCACCCCCAGAAAGCAGGAAGTAATTTTAAGAAAATGACACTCACATTCCCAACAGGTGGGATGGGAGGTTTTTGGTCGTTTAATGAGTTTTGGATATTGTCATTGTTTACGATGGTTGGTTACAAGTTGTTAATTGTTAATGGTCAGGAAAAAAGCTGAACAAGGAGATTAGATTCAGAGTTTTTGTTTGAAAAAAAAGATAGAAAAAGAAAAAAGAGAATATAGATATGAGGTAGATGATCGAATCTACTCTGAGAAAAAAAGATAAAGAAATAATAGGATAAATGGGTAGATCATTGAATCTACACTAAAACGAATAAGGGGAAGATATATTTATTTATTATGTATACAGTGTTCTGCCTGCATGTTTGTCTGCAGGCCAGAAGAGGGCACCAGATCTTATTACAGATGGTTGTGAGCCACCATATGGTTGCTGGGAATTGAACTCAGGACCTCTGGAAGAGCAGTCAGTGCTCTTAACCACTGAGCCATCTCTCCAACCCAGAAGGGGAAGATATAAAAATGACAAAAGGTAGATTATTGAATCTATTATGAAAAGAAGAAAAGAGAGAATATGGATATGATAAGATAAAAAGGGAGATTATGAAATCTACTTTTAAAAAGGAACTACTTGTTTTAATAGGATAAGTAACGAAACTTTTTGTCTGAGTTTATCAAATGTTACTGGACTGGACATTGTTAATATATTAATGGAGTTTTTTGTCTGAATCTGTCAAATGTTAATGGACTAGACATCGTTAATGTAATCTTGACTGTGTATATTGTATATACTTATTGGATATAATTTGTCTTGTATTAGTTATAAGCTTTTTTTAATTTTAGACCAAAAAAGGGGAAATGTGGTGGTATTGTGTTCCCCAAAATATTGTGTATGCTAATAAATTTATCTGGGTCAGAGAATGGAACATCCACAATATTAACATAGAGGATAGGCAGTGGTAGCACACGCCTTTAATCCTAGCATTCCAGAGGTAGAAATCCGTCTGGATCTCTGTGTGTTCAAGGATACAGCCAAGCATGGTGACTCAAGCCTTTAATCCCAGGGAGTGATGGTAGAAAGCAGAAAGGTATATAAGGAGTGAAAACCAGGAACTAGAAGCTTTTGACTGGTTAAGCTTTTAGGCTTTTGAGCAGCAGTTCAGCTGAGATCCATTTGGATGAGGACACAGAGGCTTCCAGTCTGAGGAAACAAGACCAGCTGAGGAACTGGCGAGGTGAGGAAGCTGTGGCTTGTTCTGCTTCTCTGATCTTCCAGTGTTCACCCCAATACCTGGCTCCAGGTTTGATTTTATTAATAAGAACTTTGAAGATTCCTGCTACACACACCTTTAATTCAGATCTTTAATCCAGATGTAATTTGGACAACTCCTTTGTTGGAAGGACTTGGAAGAAGGAAGCTCTTACTCTTTCTCTGCTTGCTCTGGCCTTGTTAGCACATCCATTCCTTGACTGGCATTAAAGCCTACTTCTTTAAGATTCCAGCATATACTGCAGACCAGCTGAGACATCCAGTCTTGTGGAGTGAGCATATACTGGATTCCTGGACTTTCCATTCACAGCCAGATATTGTTGGATTAGACAGAGCACAGTCTGTAAGCCATTCTGACAAATACCCTTTCCATAGAGAGTCTTTGTACTACTTCTGGAGAATGCTGGCTAAGACACCAGGTATGTAGAGAGAACATTCTAGAGCAGTTAGGGTCTCATTACAGTCCCAGCTCACTTACACATTCCCAATAGTCACCTTCCCTTAACCATAGCCTTCCCCAGGTGCTTGCTCACTTCAGAGAACTCAACCTTCCTCCTCAATGATCATGACCTAATTCCTTGGCATGCTTTATTTTTCATATTATTGGGTATGGATGTGAGGAGGGTAAGTGCCAATTTTAGGCAGGGTTTGTAAAGTGAGGCTCCAATTATATGGGTGAATTACTGAAAAAATTCTTATGAAGCAGAGAGAAATCTCTAGCTTTGGAAGGAGGAGGTGCTGAATGACTTCCCCTGTGTCACAGGAGAGAGTCCTGGAAAGGAAACCACAGCTTCTAGTCAGTTGATGGAGAAATACTTAGCAAGGAGGCAAAGACTGTGCCCCATGACATCATCAGACCCTTTGCTGGGCATTCTATTGTATCCTGGACAGCTCTTGGAATCCCCAGTGATGCCACTAGTGTTGTAGCAACACTGACTGCCTTGAGGACATTTGTTCAGTGACCACAAGCTTGGCCTCTAGACATGCTGTCCAGACTCAGAGGTCTGTTTGGGAGAGGGAATGGACTGCATGGAGAGACCAGAGTGAGGCAGAAGGAAGCTGGTCCTAGGTCTCCCTGGAAAACATGGAAAAAAGGGTCCTGGGGAAGAAACAGTGAGTTTTGGGAAGGGGTGGGGAGCTTTCTGGATGTGGTGGGCTTCAGCTTTCCAGAGCTAGGGCTCAAGAACTGGGAACTTCTGGGATGGAGGCACAGAGGAATTAACAAGATTTCTGTACCATAACTGTGTTTTATAGCCACAGGAGTCCTTTAGTTATGTGCCATGACAATAGGGAAAGGAGAGTACCCTGGAAAACCCTGAGGTTCTTACTCTTGACATCACAGCCACTAGCAGGGCAGGAGCCCCCAAGTGCTGCTGTCTTCCAGTGACCCCTGAGATTTCTGAATTCCCAGCTGTTGATGGCATACAGGTCTCCAGTTCAGCCTGAGAGCTGTTAGATTCAGTGGACCTGGACTGAGACTGTCCCCTTCCTGCCAGCTCTGGGTGTCCTGGACTGTCAGTGAAGATGAATTTGTGACTCTGACGACTATGTTTTGTCCCTGCATGGCTTTTCCATTAACATGAGACTCTGAAGCACAGAGCAAGGGACTTGGGCATCCCTACACTACCTAAGTGATTATAACAGTAGCCATTATCTCCATGCATCTGAAAGCATATGGCTGAGGGCTCTGCAGCCAAGGTGCATCCTCTGCAACTGTGAGTAAGCCTTAAGAGGCTGTCCACTGGGTCCCCTTGTACTGGGAGACAGAGGAAACCAGCTGACTTCTGAGATATCCACCTCCCTATAGAGAGATGGGAAACTGACATCCACAGAGGGGGAGACTCAAGTCTGAGCTTTCAGAACCTGCTTGGGCAAAGTCTCATCTGTCAGTCACTTTCTGTGTATCCTTCAGTGTGTAAGGATCAACTGAGATGAGGTAGTGTGTAGGGCAGGTGCTGTGCTTTGGCTTCTAGAATTGGGTATTACTGAGATAGCTCACCTTGTCTAGCATGACTTGTCAGTGTGATATAACATCTGAAAAGACACAGTTTGCCTCACATCACTCATTTGTTCTGGGATCCACCAACTATGCTTCTGAAGCCACAGTCTAGACTTCTGGTGAATTTTCAATCCAGGCTAAACATGGTGCTAGTTCTTCATTTCAGGACTTTCAGTAAATTGAAAAGTGTGAAGTGGGGCTCTGGGAAAGGTCTATGGTGAAGGATCCCTAATAATCCGTCCTCTTGTGCCCTTTGCCTGCCTCTCTCATGCTCCGATGGATGTTGTAATTTAAGCTGGCTGTGTCACCTTTCCTAAGGGCATGCGCACAGGTGTCTCCAGGCAAGGAATTTGGCTTTTGTGTAGCTCTAGGGGTAGCACCACCACAGTGACACACTACATACCATCCCCATGACTATGACACATTTGATTTTCTGTAAATGCCTTTGCATATCTGTGTGTAGCCGCTCACTCGCCATTCATCTTTCCTCAAACCCCAGTGCAGGAATGGAGCCTTACACTTGTGCAAGTGTTTGCTCTTGTGTCTGAGGCCTCCCCTTGGGAACTCTGGTTCTTAGTATCCCCAGCCAGACATGTCACTAGGTGATCACATTTTTGGTATTTTATGATGTCTAGAATGTATTCTGCTGATGATTGGGGGTAATTTTCCTCACTGATTATGGGACTTACCTTTGTTCTGACAGGACACCCACAATCTCCCACCACACCCACATACTGTAACAGCCTTGGGGATTTTCCACAGTTTGCTTGTTTACATCTGGAGACTGATCTTTTCTCCCCACCATCCTGACCTAATACCCTAGCAACCTTTATTTCTCATGTTATTAATTAGAGATCTGAAGAAGTGATGAGCCATTTCGCCAGATGTGTTTGGAATAGAGACTTCAAATTCCCATACATGAAGTAGTAAAAATATTCTAATGAAGCAGAGAGAGATCCCTGGCTTTGTAAAGAAGAGGTACTGAAGTTCTTTCCTTATGTTTCTGGAAAGGCTCCTGAGAAGGTCAACATGGCTTTTTGTGCATTGCTGAAGAGCTAGTTAGTAGGTAGGGGAGGGCTGCTGGAGGTGACCTTAGTAGTCCCTTCTCTGAAATTCTATCTTATCCTGTAGAGCCCTTGATATTCTCTGTGATGTTACCAGTGATGTGGCAGCACCACATGCCTGTGGGGTATTCGTTCAGTGCCCACAGACAGGTTGGCAAGACTGAGCTGGCTGCTTGGGAGAGAGAACAGAGAACATGGAGAGACCAGAGGAAGACAGAAGGAAGCTTGCCTTTGGTCTTAGTGTAGAGTCTGGAGAAATAAATGGTTTTGGAGAAGGCACAGTGAGTTCTGAGCAGGGGATTGGGAGCTTCATGGTGGAGGTGAACTTGAGCTGGGCCTTCCAGTATGGGGCTCAGCATCTGGGAGCTTCTGGGAAACAATGGGCCTATCCTGCTTCTCTGGGCTTCTTAAGGGCAGACACAGAGTCAAGAGTCTCTGGTGGTGAGTTTAGGAGAGCCATGAATTATTCAGGCTGCAGCTGCTTTTCTGGGAACTCCTTCATTTCATTCAGACTGGGAAAGAGTGGCAGAAGGAACAGATGGACTAACGAGCTGTCCCTCTCTGGGTAGAGTATTGCTTCACTTCATCCTAGTGGATTCCTAAGGTTTCCATGGGAATCTGATGTCAATAGGAAGGGAGGGAAACTCCCCTGGCCGTGCACCAAAGTCTCAGACATTCAGATACTTTGGTCCTGGGCAAGTGAGATCAGGCCTTGGTGCTGCCAAGTTCTAGGGACAACAGGACTTACCTGCATCACATCAGATATGAGCTAACACTGTCCTCCAAATCTACATGGCTGGGCTAGCTTATGCCTTCCAGGGCTAGGGGACTGCATTAGGGAGGGAGGCACAAGCCTAGCCATGGTGCTTGATACTGTAGCTGGGACATTTGGAGTGGCTGTTGGCTGCCAGCAGCTTTGACCATCCTTGAAGTGTTGTGGTGGAAAAGTTACCATCAGAGGCCCTGCCCTTTACTACAGAGGCTAGGTCCCAATTCAAGCCTGAGTCAGTCATCTGCATGCCAGAGATTATATTCTAAAGAAATGGAGGAGTCAATTCTGCTTGATGGTTTGGGGAAGGCTCCATCCCATTTCAGAGCCATACATGTTGCAAGTTTCTGAAGCAGTACCAGGCACACTGTCCAATGCCAGTATTCTTGGTGACACACACTGCAGTGCCCATGCTCATCATGGTGGTGTCAATGGTGTCATCTCTGGAGTAGGATTTGTATCCTGGTGCTGTTGCCTGAAACCCCACTTGTATGACCCTAGAGAAATTTCAAATCTAAATGGACCCTTTTTGCTTTGAAAGCAATAGGAGGCATCTAGCTGTTGATGACAATGAAGACCACACAGTAGTCATCCCAGTCCTTACTGTTTTAGGAAGGAGTTTTTTCCCATCACAGGATATATGGAGTAAGCAATACATGGTCTGGAGGAGTTCAAGTCAAAATTTCACAGGGTCCAAGACACCCTTCGCTTTCTGATAGGTCCAACTATGGACACTTTTTTTAACCAAAGTTACTATCAAACAAAACATAATTATTTGAATTTCAAATCTTCAATTAGAGAAAGACTAGATTCTTAAAGTATTGGGTTTCTAGCTGCTCTCCTCTTACTCAAGAAACCACAGACTGGTATTTCATCCTATTTTAGCCATGCATGACCATAACGCAGCCACTGAGAGTCATCATGACCATGAGATCTACAGCTGATTCCCATGTACCTACTGATTATTGCCACTCCTTCCTTTCCATCTCTGATGGAGCCATTTGCTCAAGAATATTAGTAGATAGGATTAAGACTTTGATGTCTATTTTTAGATGTCAACATGATGACATCTGGGAATACTATAACCCCAAAATAGAGGGAACACCTGTGTTCTATTTCTGCTTAATTTAATATAGGGAGAACTACTTTATTATGGAACTTTGAGGAATGAAGTCACACCTTTAATTCAGATCTTTAATCCAGATGTAATCTGAACCACTCCTTCTGCTGGAAGCCTATAGAAGGACATGGAAGAAGGAAGCTTTTACTCTTTCTCTACTTGCTCTCTCCTTGTTAGCACATCCATTCCTTCACTGACACTAGCGCCTACTTCTTTAAGATTCCAGCATAATACTGCAGACAGCTGAGACATCCAGTCTAAGGACTGAGAAACTACTGGATTCTTGAACTTCCCATTCATAGCCAGGTATTGTTGGATTAGCTAGAGCACAGGCTGTAAGCCATTCTAACAAATCCCCTTTCAATATAGAGATTCATTTTATAACTTCTGTTACTCTAGAGGCCTGATAATACACCAGACACGTAGAGAGGACATTCTAGAACAGTTTGGGTCTCATAACAGTCTCAGCTCACTTATAAATTCTCAATGGCCGTCTTCCCTTAATCTTAGCATTCCTCAGGTGCTTGCTCACTTCATGGAACTCAAGCCTCCTCCTCCACATCATCCTGATCTAATTCCTTGGCATGCTTTATTCCTCATATTATTGAGTATGGATGTTAAGGAGAGGAAGGGCCATTCTTGGGCAGTGCTTATAAAGGAGTGTTCAACTCTCCATGGGTAAAGTAGTGAAAAGATTCTAAGGAAGCAGAGACAAATTCCCAGCTTTAGAAGGAGGAGGTACTGAATGGCTTCACCTGTGTCACAGGAGCGACTCCTGGAAAAGAAATCTCAGCTTCTGGTCAGTTCAGGGAGAATTTATTAGCCAGGAGGCAAAGGCTGTTCCGTGTGTCATCAGGAGTTCCTTTTCTGGCAATTCTATTGTATCCTGGAGAGCAGAGCTCTTGGAATCCCCTATGATGTCAATAATGTTGTAGCAACACCAAGTGTCTTTAGGATGTTCGTTCAATGCCTATACAGTTTGCCTATAGACATGTTGTCAAGACTTAGGCATCTGCTTGTGAGAGAGAATGGACTTCGTAGAGATACCAGGGCAAGGTAGAAGGAAGCTGACCCTAGGTCTCACTGGAAAGAATGGAGAAATCAATGGTCCTGGGGAAGATGCAGTGAGTTCAGAGAAGGGTCTGGGGAGCTTTCTGGATGTAATGGGCTTGAGCCTTGCAGGGTCAATCAGGAACAGGCAGTTTCTGAGAAGCAATGGGCCTATCCTGCATCTCTGGGTTCCTAAAAAGCAGACCCAGATCAAGGGTTCATGATGGTTAATATGACATAGTCAGGAACTGACAAGGCTGTAGCCTTTGTGCTGGGGACCCTCTGCTCTCACTCTGAGTGGGGAAGGAGACACAGAGGAATTTTTAGATTTCAGTACCATCATTGCACTTCACCCCCACTGGAGTCCTTAGGGTGTGTGCCAGCAATAACAGGGACAGGAGAGTGCCCTGGCAAAGCCTGAGCTTGTCTTACTTTACATCGTAGACACCAGCAGGGCTGAGGCACCAAGTGCTGCTGTCTTTCAGTGACTCCCTAAGATTACTGACTTCCCAGCTGTGGGTGGCACCCGGGTCTCCAGTTCAGCCTGGAGAGCTGTTAGATTCAGTAGACCTGGACTGAGACTGCCCCTTCCTGCCAGCACTGGGTGTTCTGGGCTGCCAGTGAAGATGACTTTGTGAATCTGTTGACTATGTTCTGCCACTGCATGGCTTCTCCATTAACAGGAGACTCCGAAGCATCATCCAAGTGATTTGGACATCCCTACACTACCTGAGTGCTTGTGAGAGTAGCAATTATCTCCAGGCTTCTTAAAGCACATGGCTAAGGGCTCTGAAGCTTGTGCATCTTCTGTAGCTGTGAATAAGCCTTAGGAGACTGTCCTCTAGGTCACCCTGTGCAGGGAGACAGGGGAAGCCAAGTAACTTCTGAGACACCCATCTCCCTATAGAAAGATGGGAGAACTGACATCCACAGAGGGAGAGACTCAAGTCTAGTCTTTCAGAACCAGCTAGGACAAAGTCTCATCTGTCAGTCACTTCCTGATCATCCTTTAGTGTGTCAGGTTTAACTGAGATGAGGTACTGTGAAGGGCAGGTGGTGTCCATTGACTTCTAGAATTGGGGATTACTGAGATACCTAACCTTGTCTAACATGGTTGTCAGTGTGATATAACATCTGAATGGACATAGTTTACCCTACATCACTCATTTCTTCTGGGGTCCACCAAGTACATTTCTGAAGCCACAGTCTAGACTTCTGGTGAATTTTCAATCCAGGCTGAACATGGTGCTAGCTCTTCTTTTTAGGACTCTCAGTAATTCAAAAGTGTGAAGTGGGGCTCTGGGAAAGGTCTGGGGCAAAGGACCCCAATTATCTCTCATTTTGTGCCCTTTGCCTGCCTCTCTCATGCTCAGGTGACTATTGTAATTGAAGCTGGCTGTGTCACCTTTCTTAAGGGCATGCGCATTGTCACAGGAGGCACCAGATGAAGGAATTTGGCTTTTGTGTAGCTCTAGGTGAAGCACCACCGCAGTGACACACTACATACTCTCCCATGATTATCATAAATTTGATTTTCGGGGTTGGGGATTTAGCTCAGTGGTAGAGCGCTTGCCTAGCAAGTGCAAGGCCCTGGGTTCGGTCCTTAGCTCTGAAAAAAAAAAAGGCAAAAAAAAAAAAAAATAACAAATGTGATTTTCTGAAAATGCCTTTGCATATCTGTGTGTGGCCTCTCAATAACCATTCATCTTTCTTCAAATTTTAATGCAGGAACGGCCCATCATTCTTCATGGGAGTGTTTGCTCTTGTGTTAAGGGCTCCCATGGGGAACTCTGGTTCTTAGTATCTCCAGCATGAAATGTCATTAGTTTACTGCACTATTGGTATCTTACAATGGCTGGAATGAATTCTGCTGAAGTTCAGGGGTAATTTTCATCAACTACAGGACTTATCTTTGTTCTGACAAGACACTGAATATCTCCCAGCACACTAACAGCTTTGTGGATCCTCCACAATGTGCTTGTTGCCCTCAGGGGACTGAACGTTTGTCCTCACCATCCTTACTTAGTTACCTAGAAACCTTTTTTTTTTTCTTGTGTTATTGACTAGTGGTTTCAAGAGTGGGATGAGCGATTTCCTGGGATGTTTGGAAGAGAGTCTTCAACTTCCTGTACAGGAAGTAGTGTATATATTCTAATGAAGCAGAGAGAGATCCCTGGGTTTGTAATTGGGAGGTGATGAAGGTCTTCCCTTGTGTTTGTGAGAAGGCTCCTAGGAAGGGCAGTATGGCTTCCAGTGAATTGCAGAAGATGTAGTTTGTAGGTAGGTGAGGGCTACTGCTGGTGAACCCAATAGTTCCTTCTCATGACAAGCTATTGTATTCTGGAGAGCCCTTGGCATTCTCTTGATGTCACCAGTGTTGTGGGAACACCAAGTGACTGTAGGGTATTCTTTCACTGCCCATAGACATGTCAGCGAGACTGAGAAGGTTGCTTGGGAGAGAGAATGGAGAACATGGGGAGACCAGAGAGAGGTGGAAGGAAGCTGGGCTTCAGTCTTAGTGTAAAACATGGAGAAATAAATGGTTCTGGGGAGGGCACCGTGATTCCTGAGCAGGGATGGGGAGCTTTCTCGAGGAGGTGGAGCTTGAGCCGGGCCTTCCAGTAGTGGGGCTCAGCATCTGTGAATTTCTGGGAAGCAATGGACTTATCCTGCTTCTCTGGGTTCCCTAAGAGCAGACCCAGAGTAAACGATTTCTGATGGTTAGTTTGGGAGAGCCATGGATTTTCAAGCCTGCAGCAGCTTTTCTGGGACATCCTTAATCTCATTCTGAGTGGAAAGGAAGGGCCAGCAGGAGCAAAGTGGTGACTAATTACGTGTCCTTCTCTGGGTAGGGTGTTGCACTTTATCCTAGTGGATTCCATTGGTTTCCATGGGCATCTGATGCTGATAAGAAGGGAGGGAAACTCCCCTGGCCATGCACCAAAGTCTCAGACATTCAGATACTTTGGTCCTGGATACATGTGATAGGACTTGGTACTGCTAAGCTCTAGGTACAACAGGACTTACCTGCACCACATCAGATATGAGGTGACACTGTCCTACAAATCTACATGGCTGGGGGACTGCATTAGAGAGGGAGACACATGCCTGGCCATGGTGGTTGAGGATAGATACATAGCTCATGGGTACCAATTTGAGGATAATTGCCCTACTCTTTGGGGCCCTCAGTGGGTCCCTAGCATTTCCTCTTCCTGAGGCTTCCTCTTGGGACTAGCATGGATTCTCCTGGCCCTATGCCATTCAAGTATACAAGTTCACTTTGCTTTATCTTTCTGCAGGGACTACTGGGAAGGCACCAACCCAAACCTCCACCTCCACCGAGCAGGATCAGCAGATGACAAAGTTGGAGAAACTCACCCTTCAGCTGCAGAGTATAACATACGAGCGAATTGAACTGCATGCAATCCTGGCCAGTTATACGGACAAGGATTTGCAGAACAGGTAGTCATTATATGCAGTTCTCTGCTGACCATCTTGACCCCACAGTGTGTAGCTAAGGTTTCCTGAGGAACAGGAGGCTGAACCTCCAGGGTGCCCTGGTGCCTAAACTAATTTTTCTGAGTGCACAGAATTTGGAACCTGGGTAGGTATGAGATGGGGACACAGGCTATTCTTATTCATCCAAATGAAAAGCAGAGCTTGTGGCCTGAATCACAGTCTGAGGATAGGGACATTAGTGTGTGAACTCTCAACATGCATTTCAAGAGGCCTAGGCAGGTGTTGGCTTGTGGGAGATGCTAGGTTCTGTGAGTTTGTGGTGAGTCTTTGTACTTGACCAGCAGATGATTGTATGCTGAAGGCAGCAGCTGGAGTGGCCTGGTCCCATTCATCCATCTCAGTTTGTAGCTGGAAGCCCTGATGTTTATCACTGCTTCTCCCTTGTCCTCCTCCTTATACTCTGAGGCCGTTCCAGCTCTCTGCATTTTATGGGCAACCTGAAATGTGGTGTGTGTGTGTGTGTGTGTGTGTGTGTGTGTGTGTGTGTGTGTGTG